>PVJH01030170.1:0-25126 GCA_004026705.1 Nesogale talazaci
AAATAAAACAATTTTTCTCCCTTGCTCATAATTTTATTTACTGTCTTTATTTTATATAGTAAGGTAAATTTATTTTAAATGAGAGACATCCCATATGTGACACATTAAAACCTATCTTAAGCAATTTTTAGAGCATCCAATTAACTCCAATTGTCTAAAATATGTCAAATGGGGTTATTAGATATAAAGGATTGAGAATTGGGGATCAAAACCCAAAACAAAAACAACAAATGCATTGTCATCTAGTCAATTAATACCCATACTCACTCTATAGGACAAGTAAAACTGCACCTGCGAGTTTTTTGAGACTGCTTTTTTTTAAATCATGGGAATAGAGAACCTTTCATTTGGACCTTAATAATGACACAGCTTACTAAAGGATAACAACTATTGTGGAGTCAATTTAATCTCATACTCAACCTTATATGTTTTTGAGGCTGCAAATCTGTAGTGGAACAGATACATCCATTTTTCTTCTGCTAAGCAGATGGTTGATGGAACCACTCACTGACCATGTTGTAAGCAGTATAAAGCTGACTTCACGATGCCCTAGGAGTATAAGATGTCACTACTGTTGCTTTTAGGTGCCTTTGAGTCCTTTACTAATCACAGTGACCCAATGTATTACAGAAGGAAACATGGCCTGGGCGTGCATTGTGCTCATATGTTTGAGCCCATTGTTGTAGCCACTTTGCCGATCTATCTAGCTAAAGATGATGTTATGACAAGCATACTTTTGCATAGATTGGTAACATACTACACCAAAAGTATGTGTCAGGAAGTCTTGTTGTCCTTCTTTCTAGGCAAAATTCTGGCTGTACTTTTTTCAAGAAAATTTGCTTGTTCTTCTGCCAGTATGTTCAATACTCTTCTCTAACATGCCAATTCAAATGCATAGATTCTCCGCAGCACTATCTTCCTTATATCACGCTTTGGGTTGGCACACTTTCTTACTTAGTTATTGCTTTTGAGCAAGTTGCTTCACAGCACATTTACTCAATGAAATGCATCATTCATTTCTTTACTGTGCCTGTTTAAAGGTCAACCAATGATTGTTAATTAAGCATCTGTGTGTTTTTTCTAACTTCTTTTGTTGTGGCCTGCATTGTTCAATAGTATGCCAGTATTCTTCTGTTATTTCAACTAGAGGCTTTATATTTTTCTTCAGTTTGTTCATCTTGATAGATGCTGAAAATGACCTTGATATTTTCTAACACCAGTTCTTTGCACATTTTATCATAAACCTTTATTCTGTCATCTTCAGCTGAGTTTTAAACACTCTATTTAATTATAGCACTTTCCCTTTTCTTCGATGTGTTAGTCATCTATTATTATAAGACAAGTTTCAAAGTCACTTCCAGCATGCACTTTTGTTATGTATTTATTTCCTGTCTTTTTAATGACCTTTGGCTTTATTTGTATCAATGTTCTTGACATCATCCAAATACTCATCTAATTTTCAGTGTGTGAAATCTGCTCTTGGAAACATCTCTAAGTTCAGGTTGTACATTCTGAAGAGTATAACTTGGCTATCAACCTGAACATTCATATGAGAAATTGATCCTTTGTTCCACAGATGGCCCCTGGATGTGTTTTGACTGTTTATATTAAATTTCTTCTTTTCTTCCCACGGATGCAGTCAATTTGACCTGTATCCTAATTTTGAGGTGTCTATATCATGGATATGTATGTGATTTAAATAAAGCATTTGTCATGACGAAGTCATTGATCCTGTAGAATTTTATTATCATTTCCCTGCTTTATATTTGTCACCAAAGTCATGTTTATTTATATTTTTAAACTACTGATCTTTTCCTTCCAGCGATCAGAAATTATCCACTCATCTGATTGCAAGTTTGATTGATTCCATTTTGGAAAGTAAGTTCAATTCTTCAATTTTTCAACACTAAGTTTAGTGGTGAAAGCAGATATTTGCATAATAATTGTATTTTTATAACTATACAGATATCCTATCACAGACATCATTGTACTTCAAGATAGTTCTTGAAATGTTCCATTTTGTGGTAAATGCTCAGTATTTCCCTTAAATCTCTTCTTCCCAGAATACAAAGTGTTATGATTGTCTGATTCAAAATAGTTAATACTAGTTCATTTCAGCCTACTAATGGCTAAGAAACTAATTTTTGTGTTCTGTTAATTTTTTATACCTTCCATTTTTCCTAGATTTCTGCTTTTCCAAATCCACATTATGGATATTAATAGATATTAATGTTGCAGTTCTTCTCTTTCTATTTTCAGTGATGCCCCATAATCAAATGAAGGCCCTAAAAGCTTTAATCAGCCCATCACATTAAGGCAACTCTACTCTGGGGGGGTAATATTCTCTCCTCTTGTATTTAAACATCTTTTTTATCTTACAGACTTATCTTTGGGAACTAATTCTAACAATGCTCCACTCCTACTCCAAATGTTTTCAATGGCTGGTAGTTCAGAAGCGGTCAGCCTATTCTTTCATCATGATCTGTTCTTAGTCTAGAAGTTCTGGTAGGACTTGCTCATCATGAGTGGCTCTGCCGAGGTTTGAAATACCAGTAACCAAGCTTCAAGTATCATGGCGACAGGCAAGTCCTCTCAGTTCAACAAACTAACAGACCCAAGGTGAGAACGATAGCATATCATCCCTGATGTCAAGTTTCTCAATATTGATGAACATCGAACTGTGTGTCTAGGGAGAAAGCTATACATGTTGAATATGTGTTTCAAATGTTATGAACTGGGTGTTTATGGCTGGAGACTTAGATCACAAATTTTTTTTCTATTTTTAGAGGCATTTGCCAGAGTCAGGAAATTAAAAATAAAATACAATTGCTCTAAACCAGTCTCTGATAAAGATAGGTAGATTGCACCCTACAAGTTTGTAATAGAATCCTGAGAAAAATAGATTAGGGGACAAGGAGATGTTGTCACTTTAAAATATTTAAGAAGAAGACATTTGGTTGATCTATATAGTGTTTAAAATAAGCCTGACTCCATTCCTGTTTGTGGCAGTCATGTGCTTATGTTAATTTTATAATTGAAATGTAGCGGTGGAGTCTGGCCTGTTAATCAGGAGAAAGCCATTGAGCAGCCAATGAGGCCTCTGTGTGGGCATGGCTTTCACCTGAGACTCCTGGGAAATCTCACGGTATTTCCCTCATGAAGATGAGAAGCTATCTTCCCTAATTGTTGGGAGTTGGTTAGAGAGATGATTAACCACAGGCAACACAGAATGGCAGTGGCTGGGAGGCTGGAGGAGCCAGCGGAGAGACCACATGGCTTAGCCCTGATGAAGACAAACCTCTGAAGCTGGAGTGGCATGCTGGTGATGGACCTGAGCCCTGGAAGCGAGGAGCCATGGGGAGACCCCTGCCAGCGCCAGAATTCTGCACCTACTGACCTGTGACTTCCTGAGTCAGAAGCAAACTTTATAGACTGATTTCAGGTATATGGGTTAATATTGGACTTATGACTTTGCACTGGACTGGATTGGGATGCCTTCTTAGGGTCACATTTCTTTTGTATATAAACCCTTTCCTTACACCTATATGCGTGTCTGTGAAATTTGTTCCTCTAGTCTCCCCGGACTGACTCACTGTTGCTTGGTGCCATATACTTGCTCAGATTCATAATAAGCCTGTATACTGCAGAAAGATAAAAACACACCTGTGCCATGGGCCATCCTCACAACTATTGATATCTTCAAGCTCATTGTAGCAGCCACTGAGTCACTCTATCCCCGTGAGGACTTTCCTCTTGTTTGCTGGCTCTCCATGTTATCAAGTTGGATGTCCTTCTCCAGGCACTGGCCTTTCCTGAAAACATGTCCAAAAGACATGATGAAAATCTTCAAATAAGGAAGACTCTCCATAATATATGGGGAAAAATAATGAAGTTGGAAAGGATTTCATCCATTTGGGTCTATTGTCAAATATCATGGAAACATTAATCAAGTTATAAAAGGACACATTGTATTGTGTAAATCTGCTGTCCAAGAATTCTGTGAAGGTTATTACTTTATTGGGATGGGGGGCATCGCTGGCCTGGTTGGAGTAGGAAGCCCAGCCTTACCCCTGGAGAGCTGCTGCTGAATTTGAAAAGCCCACCTTGCAGTCCCACACACAAACACTATGCCACCAGGGCTCAACCCAAAGGTTATTACTTTATGGAAACAGGTGTACTTGACCCAAGCCTTGGCATGTTCAATTCTTCATATGGATGTAAAAATTAGACACTGAACAGAAATAATGAAACATAATTTTAATTATGAAAACAAGGGATTTGAATGATGATGCCAACTAAGCATATGGAAAGCACCATTGATAGTCCAAAGAACAAGCAAATCTGTCTTAGAAAAAGTATAGCCAGAATGCTTCTTAGAAGAAAGGATAGCAAATCCTTGTCTCACGTACCTGGCACCTCTTATCAGGAAAGACCTATCCCTGGAAAAAGACATGCTTGGTAAAGTATAATCCCTCACTGCCATCAAGTAAATGCTGACAAGAGTGGCCCTGTGGATTTCTGAGACTGTAACCGCTCATGGGAAAAGAAAGTCCACTCTTTCTATTGCAGAGGTGCTGGTCGTTTTGAACTATAGACCACGGGGGTGGCAACTCAGCTTGTAACCACTACAGCAGCAGTGCTCCATACGATAAAATAGAAGAGTAGTGGCAGCGGGGGAGGAAGGGGGAGGAAGAGGAAGACTATTCAGAAAGCCGATTTTCTCATGTAAAATGGATAAAAGATTCATAGGGATGTTGTACATAGGGATGCTGTTTTCTTAAGTGCTGTAAAGTTGGATCTGACTCAAAGAAAATTAATAGAACAAATACATGTACAATAAAGCAAATTAATCTGTCATCATTACTATTGTGGTTATGTGTGAGTGTATTTTAGTTGCCACTTCATCTTTGTTGAGGCACAACTCAGTGTTTAAAGTTACATCCTTAAAAACATTACCTCATATAGTTTTTTAATACCTTAAAACTTTCTTGTAAATCACATTTGCCCAATATAATGTCATTTTAGCACCTGGTCATTCCTACTGCTGCAACAATTGTTGCATGATAGTCAAAAAATATGATTGCATGTCATATCAGTGATATTATTCTAAAGCTTGAGCATTCTGTTGGGTGACCTTTCTTTGGAATGGCTACAAATATGGCTGTCTTCCAGACTGTTGCCAAGTAGTTTTCATCCAAACTTCTTAACATGGAAAGTGCATGCATAATATAAGTTGTTAATAAGTCTCCCTCCCACCCTGATATCTTGTTCTTTTTCTTATTGTCCACATTCACAGATTATTTCCTCTGAATACATACTAAATAAGTATAATGAGAGGATCACCCCCTGACACATATTGTTCCTGATTATAAAACATGCAGCATTCCAGTGTGCTGTCTGAACAATAGCCTCATGATCCAGTGATCATTTCCACATGAGAAGAAACATGTTAGTCAGAGTTTTTTAATGTCCAAAAGTTGAATGTATTTGCAAAGTTAATAAAACACATAAACAACACTCTGGTATTCTCTGAATTCTTCGCAATCCATTTGACGTCAGCAGTAATATTCTTACTTCCCTATCCTTTTCTAAACAAAGCTCTAATGTCTGACAGTTCACTGTGAATAAATTGCTAAAACTGGCATTTAATTTTTCCACCAAAATTTTACTTGTCTATAACATTAATTCTATTTTTTCAATAATGTCTGTATTTTATTTTGAGTTAGTCCAGGTAGACTAGAGGAACAAATTTCAGAAACACGCATATAGGTATAAGGAAAGAGTTTATATACAAAAGAAATGTGACCCTAAGAAGGCATCCCAATCCAGTCCAGTGCAAAGTCATAAGTCCAATATTAACCCATATGCCTGAAATCAGTCTATAAAGTCTGCTTCCGACTCAGGAAGTCACAGGTCAGTGGGTGCAGAATTCTGGCGCTGGCAGGGGACTCCCATGGCTCCTCGCTTCCAGGGCTCAGGTCTATCAACAGCATGCCACTCCAGCTTCAGAGGTCCGGCTCCATCAGGGTAAAGCCATGTGGTCTCTCCACCGGCTACTCCAGCCTCCCAGCCGCCGCCATTCTGTGTTGCCTATGGTTAATCATCTCTCAAACTAACTCCCAATAACTGGGGGAGATAGCTTCTCATCTTCACGAGGGAAATACCGCGAGATTTCCCAGGAGTCTCAGGAGAAAGCCATGCCCACACAGAGGCCTCATTGGCTGCCCAATGGCTATCTCCAGATTAACAGGCCAGACCCCACACCTACATTACAATTATAAAGTTAATATAAGCACATGAGTGCCACATATTGGATAACCACTCATTGGGATATGGATCTTCTAGTGGGTGACCAGTTAGTTCTCTTCCAAATTGTATTCCTTTAGGACTTCTAGAATGTCTTCATTTTCATTTTCAATTGTTATTGAAACAATTTAACGAGAATGTTTACCATTCCTGGAGCCAAGTTTTTCACTAATTTCTTCAGTGCAGCTTGAACTTCTTCCTTCAATATCATTGCTTTTTCATTATATGTTGTTTGCAATAATGAAATATCTGCAAGTTCTTTTATCTGTAGTGACTATATGTATTCCTGTGAATGGTGACAATGTAAATATCTATGCGTGCATATATGTGCATGCATGCCCACATATAAAAACAAATAGTAATAAAAATTTAGAAAGACTTATTAGTTAAAAATATCAAGACCATAAGCTATAACTTCTATACATTTTCTCCATCTAGTTAGGCCTATTTATTTCTGTAGACAGTATTTCTATCTCTTTAACACTATTCAAAAAAAATCTTCATTCTTAAGTTTACATCATAGAAAATGAATGACATTCTGTGGTCCTTTTAAAAGTTATATTTATTTTGGAAACACAAATGTTTCTGGAGGAATGTACCAGGGCACTTTTATGGATTATATAAACTTTCCAAATGAATTCTCTTAGTAAAGCCCTTGCTATGATAGAATAATGACCGGGTACATTCTTGTGATGGAAAAAAATCTCAGTTTAAATTTTCTGGCCTTTTTCTCATCAATTCAGCTATCTATATTCAAGATTGTCTTTTAAGTCACAACAAAAAGTCATCATAATCTTCTGAGCTCACCTCCTCGCCTTCAATTTCACCAGCAGAGCAGATCACCTTGGAAACCATTGCTTTCATTGTTTTGGGTGGGTTTTTGTTTTTGTTTTGTTTTTTGTAGGCACTCTAGTAAGACTCAAAAATCTGCTAATTAGTGAAAGACTTTGTCTGCGGTCATTTTATGATATTAGACACACGTCTTGTTTGGAATAAACTCATGTATTAAATGGAAATCTAGCAGCAATATTTTTTGACTCAGGATGCTACTTAAAGATAAAATTGAATAAAAAAAATCATTGTATTGAACATGAACATTTTGAAGACTTTCTTGTAGATAAATATATGTTATACTCAGAATTCATTTAATAGATTACTGAAAGCATATTAAGAATTATATGTTATGCTGAAATATAGTATAACATAGCATATGAAATAGTATAGAGTACAGTACAATAAAATTACACAACACAATTTAGTATATAGTGCATATTATGAAATGCAAATATATGTATGCAAATTAGCTATCATTTATTTGATCATTTTAGGACAGAGTCAAACTCCTCTTTAGAATTTCCAAGACTGAAACCTTCCTTTACAGGAGCAGATATCTCCATCTTTCTCCCACGGTGTAGCGCCATGTTTGAACCATTGAACTTACAGTTAGGAATCTGATGCCTAAAGTCCTAAGACACATATCTCCTCCCCATTTCTATATCTGAAATTTATGTAAAAATACATGGTTAGTAGCCTCTTGCTGATATCTGGTTGATACTTGCACTTTATTTGAGAGCATATCATTAACCTATGACAATTTTACCCAAATAATATGATTTGATCTCTTCATTATGTTCATACACAAATGAAAATTAAAAAAATTCAAACAAAATGTTTGCATACAATAGTGTGGCTTTTGATATATAAAACTAAAATGTACATAAGGGTGCTTCAAAGGTGTTTGGATAAATTAAATTAAAAGATACTAAGATTTTCCAAAACAAGTTTTAAGACCCCTGTGTGTATGCACACATATATATATATTGTAAACATATATTTGCATGGTTAGTTTGAAGCATATAGATTTTAACATCAGGGAGAAAACAATACAGAATTTAGTTATCCCTACTGAAGTATGGTCAAGAATCGCATGTTTCACAGGAACCTAAGCTTGCTTTCACTTTCATGGAAAACATAAAAGTTTAATCATTACATTTGACAAATATATTGTAATGAATTGTTAAAGCAGCAAATATTTTCAGTCTATGGCACTGTGAGTACAACTGTCTTTCAAATATGAGGATTATGTTAACGGGATGCAGCATTGTTTTAGTTGTTGCTGTCGGACTCTAAAAGATAAGAGGAAATTAATGACACTTATGAATATTCACATAGTTAATATTGAAAAGAGGTTTAACTATGAATTGCCTGATGCACAGAACCTTTCAGTGAATCTAAATGGAATCTTTTGCATCATAAAAGGTTACAAATTTCATCACTAAGTTTCAAAAATTAATTTCAGCTACAACTGCAGCTGTCTCCTACCTTCTGCATCTGGGTAAATGGGATGATTTAACATCTGCTCTGCTTGATTTTCAGCACCTTGGGTTCACCATTGACTTTCTGTCTCTCAATATTTTTTTTCCGCATCACTGCCCTGGTGGGAAGAGGAAGCCTGAATAGCTGCTGCTGGATTGGAACCATCAGCCCTGTGGGCCGCAGTCCCACACACAACCACTGTGGCCTCAGAGCTCAGCACTGTCTCTCACTTTTCTGCTCTCCTTCCTTCCCTTCCACCTATACCCCTTTTGCCTTCTTTCTCCTCCCTCACCCATCCCTGTTTGTCAAGCTACATCGATCTCTGGCTTTGATTTAAAGTTCATCTAAAAAATGACCCTGTGAAACATAGTCCATAGTCCATAGCTGCCTGATTCTTACCCTGAACTCAGGCTTTTCCCGTCTCGTAGGATTAATTATTTCCATGCCTTCTCGGTCTGACCAGTAAAACTCTGGGTAGAATTAGCTATACAATTACAAACTGAAATGGAAAGCAAAATTCAAATGTAGAAATAAAAATAAATGAAATCAGCTTTGAAGAAAGGGAGAAGGTCAAAGATTGCTATCATACAAGTAATTATTTTCCTTGGTAAGTCACATTTTTTTATTTTTGAAATTTGAAAATATGAATTACTTCCTTCTATTTTCAAAAATATTAATTTGATTCAAGTTTATCCTCTTTTTAAATGTTATTTCCAATTTCAGTTCAATGTTTTTAACATTGTCAAATATAAGTATCAACTTCTGCAATATTTGATATAGCCAAAATGTTAACGTTTGCTTCAGATTGAATTTTTCTTTCATGTACAATTTAAGTCAGCTTGTGTCTTCAGCAAGGATCCCCGGTGGCATAGTGGGTTACACGGTGGTCTGCTAAAAGCAGATTCGGTAGACACAAACTCCAGTCCCTCCTCTGGAGAAAGAGGGCGCTCTCTACATCCAAGATGTTCTACAGCTTTGGAGAACCACAGGGTGGTCTACTCTGTTCTATAGCGTCACTATCAGTCAGAAATTGATTCAAGGCTGTGAGTTTGGCTCTGGGTTTGAGTGCCATTTTTATACTTATATTGTGAATGTGGACGACGATTCCAACATATAAACCTCTCAGGACCAACTATGAACAACAACGGAATTAAATAAAGTGAAATTCCTTAATTGCAGATATTCACAGAAGATAATTTTAATAATAATAAAAGGGATATGCTTGACTTTAAAAAATGAAAAATGTTTACTTTTGTTTGAGAGATTTTAGCTCAGATCATATCTGGAATGCCTTGAGAGGAATAGTAATTCTAGATTTCTTCAGTGTGCTCACACAGAGTGTAGGAATGCCAAGAGGCAATCCTTGAAGTAGAACAAAGGCGTGCTTCATGGTTAAAATTATGAAAGTCATGAATAAGGGCTATATTCTCTCTCCATAATTATTCAATCTGTATTCTCAGTATGGAATCTACTAAGAAGAACATGGCATTTGGAATGGAGGGAGGCTTATTAAGGGTCTGCTGTTTGCAGGTGACACAACCCTGTCTGCTGAAAGTTAGGAAGACTTGAAGCACTTGTTGATAACGATCTAGGATTGGAAAGTTCAATGTGGATAGCAACTGAATGTAAAAAAAAAAAATTCACATCTGGTTAATTAATAAATAGCATCATAATAAATAGAGAAAAATTCGCTCTTGCTTTAATCCACAACCGATGCTCACAAGA
The DNA here is from genome assembly GCA_004026705.1 of Nesogale talazaci. Classification (NCBI taxonomy): domain Eukaryota; kingdom Metazoa; phylum Chordata; class Mammalia; order Afrosoricida; family Tenrecidae; genus Nesogale; species Nesogale talazaci. The sequence continues at coordinate 10,348 of PVJH01030170.1, forward strand.
GGAGTCATCAAGAAATAAAACAATATATCCCAGTAGGTAAATCTGCTGCACTAGAATTCTTTAAAATATGAAAGAACAAGTTTGAAAATTTTAGAGAAGAGCAACACCCAACCCAAGGCATGGTGTTTCCAATGACCTTACGTGTATATAAAAGCTGAAATTGAATAAGGAAGGCTGGAGAACGATCTCGGCTTTGAATTATGGTGTTGGTAAAGACTATGGAAAGTAACGTGAAATGACAAAAGAGTATCTCCCTCTTACTTAAAAGCGGTAGAGTCAGAATGATCCTTGAATGCATTTTGTAACTTTGGTATTTTGTTAGCGAAGGAGAGAAGTCCCGGGAAATGTACATCAGACTTGATAAGGTGGAGGAGAAGTGAAAAAAAGGAGAAGGGACACAAGGAGATAGACACGGTGGCTGCAACTCTGGGCTCAATCATAAGAACTGTGAGGCTGGTGAGGGATGAGGCTGCTTTCATCTCTCCTCTGCACTGGTGCTTTATCATTAGTGAATGACTTGATAGCATCTAAAAACAGCAAATCAATACACTGGCAATTCAATGACACGTTTGTTAGCTCCATGTTCAATATTATCATGGTCGTTGTAATTTTGCTATGCCAGCTATCCTGTTTCTCTTTTTCCTTTTGAGAAATTGTTGAAATTTGGCTCGCATAAAGAGGGGCTTTTACTGAAAATTGAAACTTAGAAGTAATACAATTTCTTTTGTGTCTCAATCTGTCTTTACCCTGAAAGGTGACATCAGGAGATACTTTTGATTCAAGTCATAGAGGATCTCAGCGTGATAGTCTTAGGGCTTTTTACAGTCTCAACTGTTTCAAGGCCAGAGTTTCTTATGAAATTAAGTCCTACCAAGCACAACCAAATGGACAACAGCAGATGATAAATTATAGAAGTAAAGTTTCTTAAAAGTTCAATATTTATTCCTTCAAAAAATCATTGTATTGAGAGGTGCATGAGGCCGGGTTGACTAGAGAAAAAAAGAGTCAGTGTATGGGAGGACAGTATATCAAGAAGTAATTGTACATCATGCAAAGATCCCAGCCCCATCCAGATCAAGCCCTTAAGTTCAATACTAGTCCAGAAGGTCCTTTTCAGACTCACATTACCACATCAATGCTGCAACATGAGGAACATCACAGGCTGGTGGGTGAAAAGTCTTGTGGACCCAATGGCGGTGGTGACTATTAAAATCAGACAAGGGACATGAACATTGAGAAGAAACAACCCTGATATACACCCTTCCAGGTTTTTGCTTTTGGGTTTTTTTGGGGGGAGGGGGGGCATCACTGCCCTCTGTTCATCTTGGGAGCTACCTAACCTTGCTCCTGGAGAGCTGCTGCTGGATTTGAACTGCCAAGCCTGTGGGCCACAGTCCCGCCCTCAACCACTATGCCACCAGGGCTCAGCCCACCTTTCCAGGTTTTAACTCATGAAGTATCCCATTGTTGTATTTCCACAATTGCCTCTTGATGCATGTATAAGTGCATCATGACTACAATGAATTGTTCTGGAATTCTTCTGAAGAATTCTTTATATCCTTCTTAAGGTGATCCATAGTTTATTATGACTCATTCAGTTGAATCCCTTTAACAGTCTATAGAACATAAGTAAACATCCTTCTGGTATTCTCTGCTTCGAATTGAACCAACTCCACTTAACCTTGGCAATAAAATCCTTTTTTGCCTGTCCTCCTGTGAACCTTGCCTGTCAATGTACTGCTATCATCATTGTCCAATGTGTTTTGGAATAATTTTATTTGCGTACAATGACAAAAAATATCTTATTTTTTTGAGATTTCTGTTGAATCACATTCATTTTGAATGGTCACAAGCACAAATCCATGGTTTAGTCTTTTGACAAAGTAATTGTCTTCCAAATTGGCAGACATAGGCAAGTAAATGCTTGCAGGGCTTCATTAGCTTACTAAAACATTTCGATCACTAGTCCATCAATTGTTGCAGCCTTGCATAAGGCAAATGCTCAGTGCAGCCTAAACTTCTTTATTCAGCACAGCAGTTACTTGATCATATGTACCTCTCTTTGGTACCGTAATTTGGTGTATTCTTTCCATCTTCTCTTGATGCCTTCTGCATCATCCACTATTTTGTCTGGAGGAACTTGTAAGATTGCAATTTGAGTCTTGTTATTTTTTTTTCTTGAATTGTGTCAGTTTCAGATGTACGGAGCATGTTCCTGCCTTTTTGTTCTCTAATTTTCAGTCTCTGCACATTACCTTATAATATTTACCTTTGTCTTCTCAAATTGCCTTTTGAAATTTTCTATGCAGCTCTTCAATGTCATCATTTCCTCCAATTGTCTAGCCTACTCTATGATAAAGAGCCAGTTACAGAGCCAGTCTGAGTCTCTTCTCACAACCACTTTGATGGACTCTTTCTTTTTAATGGTTTTTTTTTTCAAGAGTAATGGTCATGATGCTCTCCCACAGCTCATCAGGTGTTCTGTCTTTAGTGTTCAATGCATCAAATATGTTCTTGAAATTTCTCCAGATTCAGGCAGGATAGACTCCTGGACACATTATCATGGATTTGTATTAATTTTCTTCAGCTTTTTTCTGAACTGAATATGAGTAATTGATGCTTGTGAGAGGCCAATAGGAGCATCTAAGTAAGTTTGGTCAGGTTGCAGTTTGATTAGATAGAGGACGGAAATAAATAAAGACAGTCAGCCTCCCATGTCTCTCTCTTGCTCCCTGGTGACCAGAACAGCATTCTGCTACTTTAGCTAGTGTGCTACCCTATCTATAAACCAAGCCAACCCAGTAATCCTGTCACTAGAACTTGAGGCTCTTTCGTGACCTGCTTCCCTGATATGCTGGTGAATACATTCCTTGAGCTTGAGGCTGGTGGATTTTGTGGCTGTGCATCTCTTGTGTTCAAGATCACATCAGACCTGCTTTGCAATGCTCCATGCTACAGACTGTAGCTGACTCACACTGTTGTCTGTTGTCTGTGGACAGACTTTGCCTGTCTTACCTGAGCGAATACTCCACTGTCTGCTTGACCTTGGACCCGGCAGTCTATGTGAGTTGAAATCTTCCATTATATTAATTGTTCTATGAAAGTGAGCTGAACTGAAACCTCTGTATTTTTACATGGACTAATAAGCTGCTATATTCCATCCCATTTCAGCCTAAAGCCTATATTTTCCACTGATAACCCTTGTAAAACCACAATCTATTTTGCAATCAGCCTCTAGACTGCTTTTAGCTTCTTATAATGACCTTCTCTGTCCTATATTTCCAAAGTTGTAGTAAATTTGAGTTCTGTATATTCCATTTGGGTAAGTCTATGTATATAATTAGCTTTTTGTTATTGAATAAATAGATATGAAAAATAGATGTCCCTTCCTATAAAAACAGATAAAATGATCCTCTGGAAAGTACTTTCATAGTTTACAATTTTCCTAAGTGCAGCCAGTGGTGTCGCTTGGGAAAATTATCTCTAGCTACAGTGAATATTTTTGTAAAAGGAGTTTTGCTCAAACTTCATTTTTTTTGTGATGTATCATTTAAGAGAACAGCAAGTGCTATGGAATTTTGTTTCCTGTTCATTAAAAATGTTTCTGAAATGTTGTTATGTGGAACAATGCTTGTATGGACAGGGCTTTGGGAAAATTTCCAAGTGTACCAGTGGTTTTCACATTTCAAAAAAGGTGAAATGTCGATTGATGACAAACCTCTGGACATCCATCAACTAACCAAAGAGATGAAAATATCCACAAAATATGTTCACTTTTGCTCAAAGACAGACAATGGACCATTGAAGAGATGGGGAAGTAATCTGGATTATCTTGGAGTTCAGTTCAGTGAATTTAAACAGAAGGCTGGGAAATGAGAAGGGTCACTGCAGAATTTGTGCACTTCTGACTGACCAGCAAAAAGAGCTTCAATTGTAATAAACTGCTTTCCCTTAAAAGAAAAGTGACCCAGACTTCTGTTCCAAGGTTATATCTGGTAAGAATACACAGTGCTATTCTCATATTCCCAGGAAGCAAACATCAATCAAGTCAGTGGAACACACCATCATCACCACATTCCCCTAAAAGTTTATCAAGTGAAATCAAAGATAAAGACAATGCTACACTTTTTTATGTGAGGTGGTAGTGCATTTGGAATTCATTTCACCATATCAGACAGTTAATCAAGCTTTCTATTTAGAGGTTCTGAAAATATCGAGCAAAACTATGTGACAAAAGATTTAGTTTGTGGTAGACTGGTTTTTCTCTCACAACAATTGCAATGACACCAAATGCAGGACAATCACAGGTCGGTGAGTACAAAGTCTTGTGGACCCAGTGGTGGTTGGAGCATCTCTGCATTGACAGGGGTCTTTTCATGGCTCCTCTAGCTTCTAGGGTATGGGGTCTATCATCGTAGTGACATATATCTTGCTAATAGAGCATTTCTTTGGGAGTCGGGAGGGGGGGAGAGAGAGAGAGAGAGAATATCTACTGCCTCCAAGGAGAGAGTACTAGAGTTCCCAGAATCCTCAATATTGCACAGAGATCTCATTGACTACGTTCTGATTGATGGTATAGACTTTGCCCCTTCACTCTTAATTATCTCAAGTCCTAAATTGATACCAGAATATGTAACTACCACAGTCTGAAGAAGAATTTGTAGATTGGTATTGTACATATGTGCTAATAATATCAGACCTATGATATTTATCTGGACTGGGCTGTTTTCTCAATATAAAATTGCTCTTCTATATAAATCTATTTCTTATGCATATATGATTGTCGATGAATGTGTTTCTCTAGTCAACCTGGACTAACCCAAATGACAAACTAGTCCCTATGATTATGTCAATCCCTGCATTCTAATTCATAAATTTTAGTCTCAGCATGTCCAAATCTAATCCATTTCAATTTAAAATTTCTTGGGATGTTGGCTTTTATACTTTTCATTCTTGATGATTTCCAATTTTTGAAGTTTATTCCATGCTTCATGCATGCCAAGCCCAATTTGTTTCACTGTGGTGGCTTGTGTGCTGCTGTTCTGATGGAAGTTATGTTGCTGATTTTTCCAACGTGAACTAAGCACAAACAAATAATGAAAACAAAGCATTTGCTTCCCCACTTCAAATGAAAGAGCCATTAGAAACCTTATGAATATCTTTGAAATATTGAAGATGCTGAATCCCTGAGGCATGGAATTTCAACACTGCATGAGGGTACAGAGGATGGGGCCCTCAGGTCCAAAGGGACACCAATTGTAACTGAGGAGGAGCTGATTTCTCAGAGTGGAGCTGGCAATAGTGACCTGAGTTTGGTAAAACCTGTTGGAGTAGAACTTCAGGGATCGTGCTTTGTCTAAGGGGCATGTCTCAAGGTAAAAAGGAAAGAGCTGCAAATTTCTGCTAATGGTAAGAATTGCTTTTGTTTATTATCCTGTTTCATAAGACAAAGTTTAAAATGTCACATAAAGTGAGAATCAGTGCATTGCTAGAGGATGTGAGCTGAATCCAAGGATTTGCTTTTCTTGATCATTCCTTTTTTTCCATGGGGTTAGGGTATTATGCATGCACGTGCGTGCGCGCGTGCACACACACACACACACACACACACCATGAAGTCTTTCTCTGAGTATAACAGCCATCTCACAGGTGTAGAGGAAAAAAGAACTATGACCATAAGAAGAAATCTTTGGGGCTGAAGAATCTAGAAGCACCATAAGCTGTCCCACAGAGAATCTGGCACAGAGTAAAAGATCAGAAGTGACTCATTGCCAAGGAAACCATGAATTTGAACAAAGTTTCAAGGCCTAGTTTATGAGACTGTGAGGAAGAGTGGCAGTCTGACTTCCTGGCCCCCAAAAGGTCAAGGCAAAGGGACTATGTCACTGAGAGGCTGTCAACAGGAGGGACAGATTACTTTGGACAAGTGACTTTATCACTGCTCTTCATCAATCTTGACTTATGGTGTGGTAGCTACATAATCTCAGGTTTCTTTGAGGATGTTAAGAGTGAATGTGGTGGCGTCTAGCCTGTCAATCAGGTCTCAGCCTGATGCCTCCTGGTGACTGTGACCTTCTCATGAGGATACTGGAAGCTTCCTTTCTCCCTTCCTAGAACCAGGTCACTCTCTTTCTGCTTCAACTTCCTAATGAAGAGCCATCTGAGATCTGGTGGAGTATCATACCAGAAGTGAGAAGCTCCCACTGTCACAGGATTCATAGCCTCTTCACCCACTGGCCTGTGATCTCCCTGCCTTTGCCAACACCGCATGTGCTGTGTCTTAAAAGGAATGCATAGACCAGTAACTGGATTGGGCTGGTATGTTTTCTCAATATAAAGTGCTGCATAATATAAAGTTCTCTCTAATATACATAAGAGTGTCATTGAGTTTGCTTCTCTAGTCAACCTAGAGTAACATATATGGTAACCTTTTAGCTTCCCTAAAAATTCCTCCTAAGCCACAGAAAAGGTAGTCAGCATCAGAATATGTATAAAATGAAGGAAGGTATAGGCATGTTTGACTCTCGCCTTATGGCAACAGAAAGCCAGTAGAGAGCAGATATGGACTCTGAGTAGTTTCCTCAAAAGAGGACACAGTCACTGCCCACCCATAACCAAACCACTGTTGGATGTGTATCTAGAGAGGGATAGTTTAGGTGTGGGGATAATTCTGTAATTTGGCACAACACGGTCTATAATTTTTTTTTGTTTTAATTCCCAGCTTTGGGGAGCCTTTGACTTTTAAATCATGTGAAATACAACTATTGACCTCTACTCCTCTGGGTCAAATGAGAAAGAGGGAGACAATGTTTACACACACACACACACACACACACACACAAACTCATTTACTCTCTAGTCCACAGGATTAATTACTTTAGGTAATCCATGCATTTACTTCTCAGTGTGGAAAAAATTAGATGTCACTTTATTTTCTTATACCAATCATTCTGTCTAGAACAGTAATAGATGGTCCCAGATAGAATGAAAAATCTGTAGAACAGAGCTTTAAATATTTATTAACACATCACATTTGACTAGGCCTACAGAGATCTAGAGGGTTTTCAAAAACGATACCCTGAGATTTTCACTTAAGCATTGAACTGAAACTACTCCTAGCCGTCACTGTGTAATGAAATATTGTGAGAAGAGCTAATCATAGGCAGAGGGAGGGAAAGAAACCCTTTGACAGGCACCGCTTGAGAGGGCAGGTGGTCTGGAAGAATGATCTCAACAGTTAGAGTGTCAGACCTTAAATCTGCAGGCATAGGACCCCTATGCAGAGTCTTCACGGCCTTCCCACCTAATGGAAACTCCTAGAAACAGTTTAATCAGCACCCAATCATCTGATCCTCTGCCTGCTGCTTTCCTTCTCTTTCCAATTAATCTTTGCTTTCTGTTTGCCAGTTTGTGGTCTGCGAATTCATTCTTGGGTTTGAGAGTTTAAGAATGCTGGACAGTTACAAAAGTATCAGATGGACTAACAATATAAACCTACAAGCAGATTCATTACTTAATATGAAAAAAGAGTATTAAAAATCGTCATCATCTTTATGAGGCCAAATTGTCTATATATCCTCTAAAGACAAAGGTGAGAGGGCTTAAAAATGAGGGCATTAACACAAAATCAATAGAAACTGAGCTACCAAAACAGAAATAACGAGCATGCTAATGATGTTGTTTTGGTTAGCTGTCATCAAATGATCTCCCACCTGCTGCAGTCGTATGCACAGCAGAATTGTGCATGACCCTGCTTCATCCTCACAGCTGTTTCTATGGCTGGCCCACAGGTGCATCCACTGTGTCAATCCATTTCACCAAGAGCCAGCCTCTCTTTCGCCACCCTTCCATGTTACCGAAAATAGTGTCTTTCTCCAAGGCCCGGGCTCTCCTGATAATATATCCAAAGTATGTAAGAAGGGACTTGCCATCCTTGTTTCTATGGAACATTCTGTGCTTACATCTCCAAGATAGAGCCGATGGTTCTCTTAGCCATCCATAGGACTTTCAAAATACTTTTCCAGCACCATAATTCACATGCGTCTATTTTTCAATGATCTTCCTTATTCCATGTCCAATTTTCATATACTTATGAGATTGCTAATACATTGTGGAAATTGTAACCAATACCATTAAACAACAATGCGTTGTTGTTGACAGGTGTTTTCCAGTTGGTTACATTCAGAGCAACCCTGCTATGTACTATAGAAAGAGACATGGCCCAGGCTGGTGCTGACCACACAATAGCTTAAGTCTGAGCCCATTGTCATGTTTTACATGGCTTGTTTATTTATATTTCATTAGGCAAAATTTTGTTGTTACCTGCATACTAAAAACTGTAATTAAAAGTAAACTTTTAGCAAATTTGACAAAAAGAAAAGCTGAAACAAAACACTTTGAATTGAACATCAGAGCTATAACTGATCACACCCTATGACACACTGTTGAATATAAAAGCAATCATGTCTTTTTTATCACATTCTCTTCACAGTAATGAAACACAACACTGATGACTTTTCAATGGAAAGCTCCCTCTTACACATATATGCATGTCACTGGACTTGTTTCTCTAGTCAGCCTTGCCTAACACAATATTATAAGAAAATTTGAAATTACAGAAAAATACAAAACGCATATTTAATTTTATCTTTGTGATTGCCCTTTTCAAGAGAAAACCTAAGATATTGAACCTTTACAAATGGCTAGCATAGTCTAAACATTAGTCATGTCTTTATTCATTATATATATTTATAATTACAAACAGTAATAGGACCCTTGTTTTCTAATTTAACAGAATTTACTAGGAATATCTTAATTTTACAGTCAACATATTTACTTTTCAATAAATTTTCTGTTACATTTTGCCACCTACAACATAAAGCAATGAATGCATTATATATTTGGTTAATAATTAGTTAAATATGTTAGAACATATAGCTTTCATCTTGTGTTCATTCATTACTCATGGTGCAGTGAAGAAGAAAAAATCTGAATTATACACTAGTCATAAAAAATTTACATTATGGTTGAGTAAATGGAAAATTGTCCTCTATTGCAATGATTTCTATGTCTACTTAAATTCAAAGGAAACTAAAGGTTGGCAGTGATGCATAAGCAAAATTCAAAAACACCTCTCAGGATAAGCTTTAGGAGTTGACATGAAACTTAGTAGCATTAGTTGAAATGACAAACACCAGCTTCAATGCATTCACGTGGTTTAAACTGCATAGTATGTGATGGCCAATGTGGTTTCATAATCAAGGATCAAGATTAGATTTCATAATCAAAGATCAAGAGCAAAATCTTTTTATGTTCCCCAAACACAGACCTCTTTATTTGGTGAATACAGGGCCAATGAGGATCCTTGGTTTAAACTAATCTCAACTCTAAACAGGGATATCAAAGAAAATGAAACTCATATTTTAAAATAATTATTTTAAAATATTCTCCAAATATTTATAATATATATTCTATCATATTTTCATTAACATTGAATCTTATATTGTTTAATAGGATATGATCATCTAACTTGTATTGTTTATACATGTGTGTATATATATACATATATATTTGAAATTCCAGAAATAGTAATTAGACAAAAACAGTGAGAAATGTAGGGAAAAATTAATCACCAAAAGAGAAAATAGAAACATAGAGGAGTATTTTTACTTTTGCTTTTCTTTTATTCTCCTTCTGACGCTACAGAAAAATGTACATAAATTTTACAATGAAAAATATCCCACATTGATACAAAGTAAATGTATACAGAGCACTTAACCATAGTATTATAAAATGTATTTTTATATATTGGGAAGTTTGACATTGGATCCTGTACAGATTTTCAAATAATAGAGACATTTTATGGCATCAATGCTCCTAAAATATGTGTTTAAATATTTACTAATACACTCATTGTGTGGAAGGAGTCTGACTTTTCAATAAATAATCCTATATGTACATATACAATGTCTGAATGTTTCTTAGTTTTTAGTATATATCTTCTCTGAAATAAGTTCAGGCAGGATCCTTTAAATTTTGTCCTCCCCCTCATCGGTAATTTCTCATTTATAGATCAGTTGTGTGGACTTTTTGATGTACTAGTAAGAAGAAAATAATTATTTTAAAATAAAAATTATAACAATGCCTATATTCAGAAAGCATTTATTTTATAAGATTTCAGAAAACCTGCATATGACAATAATCAGTAAGAGAGGAATTATTGTGATATTACTTTTGTATACTCAAAACATGCAAACACAATGTATCCTTTTTACCCAATATTGCACGCTGGTGACTAGATTATAAATTTCTAATCAAGTAATGGATTAAAATTGGGTCAAAAATGAAAAATACCTGGTTAAATATATCTATCTAGTTACTAATTGAATGAATAATTATATATTCATTCATTAGAATACTTTGTAGATAGTACAATATAACAGCCAATTTATTGAAAAGTAAATCTACTCATTGCAAATTTAAGATTTCTCTAATAATTGTATTAAATTTGTATTACAAAACGCATAAAAATAAGGTGTATTTTTATCCAAAGGAAATATTTATGAACATGTATTTGTTTATGTGTACCTTCCTAGTTGAGATAGAGTGACACAGTAACTGCAATATGCACCCAAGCTAAATTATTTTGAGGGTGGCTCTAAACTAGACTTTTGCTCTGTCATACATTGGGTTACTATGAACCACAACCAACTCAAAGGCATCGAACATTTATCTGCATCTACATCTACATTCTTATCATTACTCATCTCTGTGTGCTTCTACGTAGCTTTAAGAGTGATCAAATGTACAGAAAGTGGGACTTATCATATTGTCTCAAATAGCTATTATCAGTTTTTCAAAATTATAAAAACACAATATTTATAAAGTTCCCATCATAAATTTGTCAAAATTTTACATGTTTGTAACATATAATGTCCAAGAGAGAAGACTATAAACTAAATTAATTTTCATTATAGGCAACAGTTCATTGAACTAAAACAGAAGAGGAGATGGTTTCAAACTCTAATTCTTAAAGTTCCTAAGGACCATATTGTGCTACTTTAACGTTTATAATAGTTGATTCATATTCAGTGTAGCAATGTAACTGATTTATAAAGAGAGAGATTAGATATGGTGTATGCATACTTTTGAAATCTATTTCCACCATGCTATTTATTCTACCAAAAAAAAATCTTAGCTTGAAAAATCTAGGTAATATGTACTCAACATTTATTTGCTGCTGTGAGAAATAACAGAAAGGATAATATTTCTGACCTTTTAAAATATCAAATCATGCCATCACATTTATTACAACCTTTCAAAAATCAAATTTTTCACAGTATATTCTACAGAAAAAATATAACTGTAATTACAGTTACATTTATTATAGTATATGCATTTTATTTCAAGAGAAAATTAACATATGTGGGAGTAAATACTCCCTACTGCAATACCAACTTTCACCTCCTCTAATGCATTCATCAATCCATTCATTATTATTCATCAGAAGCTCGGTGCGATTGTAAATGATAACCAGGGTCACAGGCTCCACACGAGTAGGAATAGGCACAGTAGCAGCAAGGTCATCAACCGCTGTTATCCTGGCTCTAATTGATACTGATGATTCCGAGAATGAGAGCACAATTTCTAAAAGTGCACAAAAATATCCGTGGCTAACTTTTCAAAGGCAAAGATTAGCCATTTAAAAATAAAATATTAGTTTTACTTATATCAAACATAGCAAAACAGAAGTAGAGAAGAGGTCATGTGCAGAAGAGGTAGACCAAGACACATGAGTCCTTAGGGTGAATGAGATAAATCTTCAGTTAAAGATGATTATTATTCTTATTTAGTTTATTTCTCTTTAGTTTATTAGAGAACAAAAGCACAGGAAAAAGAAGAAGCAAACCAGCTGCCATCAAGCCAACGCTGGTTCATAGTGAACTGATTTTTCAGGGGGAGCTGCCCTTTGAGTTTATAGCACTGGGAGTCTTTACAGGAGTAGAATGTCCCATCTCTGTCCCTTAGAGAGCGAAGTACCAATCAAATGGTTGTTGTTGCTAGGTGACATGGAATCGATTCCAACCCATAGTGAATTTATGCACAACAGAAGTACACACTACCCTGCCCCATGTCTTTGCCATAATTGTGTCTATGCTTGAGTCCACTGTGATGTTTAGTGTGCCAACATGCTTGTTAGTCACAAATATGATATTACTATTGTATTTCTCTTAAAAGTTATGTATGTCTACTTAGTTGTGTTCAAGTGTCAAGTTGGCAAGGGGCAGACGGTGGTGGGGTTTTTGTGCTGACATGGATCTCGTAAAAACATGTGGGTAGAGTTTAGCCTGTCAACCAGATCGCAGTACAAGTAGATGGTAACTGAAATAAATGTCCTGCTGGAGACTGGTTTCTCTATCTGCCATCACTTTCTGTTGACAAGAAACGTGGAGACTTGCTGAGTCCTGTGAGAGTCTCTCTCTTTGCTTCACATTCCTGATAACAAGCCACCTCAAGGCACACTGATGGATGAACTCACAAGACTCTGTACCTACCAGTCTGTGTTCTTCCTGCATTCTTCCTGCATCATCACCTATAGTTGCATGAATCTGTAGAGGGATTTATGGGCTAGTCTAAGACTTATGAACTAATATTGGACTTATGAACTTGATCTGCTTTGGCCTGGGATGTTTTTATGATATATAACTACAACTTGATATAACGCTCTCTCTTACATGTATGAGAGTGTCTCTTGTATGGGGGTGTCTGTATTTGTTTCTCTAGTCAACTCAGCCTAACACACCCATTGTTGCAGCTACAGTGTCAGTATATCTCATAGAGGACTTTCCTCCTATTCCCTGCTTCTCTTTAGCAAACAGGAGGTCTCTTTTGAAAGGGTGGCTTTCTCCTTACATCTCCAGAGCATTTAGGACTAAGTCTCACAATCCTTGCCTCTAAGGAGCATTCTGACTGTACTTCTTCCAACACAGATTGTTTTGGCAATTTTTTTCAGGGTTGTCATATCATGTTTTGTATTATTATAGATATCATTTTAATAATTTTATTGGGGGCTCATACAACTCCCATCACAATCCATACAAATATCCATTGTGTGCAAAGCATATTTGTATACTTGTCATCAACATACTTAAGATATTATCTTCTCACTCAAGTCCTCATATTTCCCCTCTCTCCCCCAAGAACCCTCAATAATTTATAAATTAATATTATTTTGTCCCTTTAATGTTCCCTGGTATTGTTTAATATTCTTCTTCATCACCACAATTCAAATGCACCAATTCTTCTTCAATGTTCAAATTTCACAAGCATATGAGTCAATAAAAAAATACCAGAGTATTGTTCTTTGATGCCTGATCTCTTTGACACCTGATGGTCATATAGGCTGGTGTGCTTCTTCCACGTGGGCCTTGTTGTTTCTGAGCAAGATGGCCACTTGTTTTTCTTCAAATCTTTAAACCCTGAGATTATATATTTTTTGATAGCCAGGCACCATCAGTTTTCTTCATCACATTTTCTTCAATGATTTTTTTTTGGCATCACTGCTCTCTGGTGGGAGTAGGAGGCCCAGCCCCACGGCTGGAATTGAACCTCCATCCCAGTGGGCCACAGTCCCATGCACAACCACTACGCCAATGGAGCTCAGCCCACATTTTCTTATATATCTGTCTTTAGTGATCATATCTGTAAGGTGAGCAACCTGGAATGCCAGTTTAATAGAACAACATATTCTTGCATTCAGGGAGTATTCGAGTGGAGGCACAATGTCCATGTGCTATCTTAATACTAGCCCTATAAATATATGCACACAGATATATTTCCCCACTCATATATATAAGTATATTTACATATGTACATGCCTGTATTTAGACCACTATAAATGCCCTTTACCTCCTAGCTCTTTTCTCTATTCCCTTTTACTTCTCTCTTGTCCCGCTATCATGCTCAGTCTTCATTTAGGCTTCAGTAATTCCTCTTGGTTACATTGCCCTTGAACACCTTTCCTGAAGACAAATGGGTGCATAGGCAAATGTGGTTAAGAAAGCTGATGGTACCCAGCTATCAACAGATATAGCATCTCTATTCTTAAAGGCTTGATGGTAACAAGTGGCCATCTAGTTTAGAAGCAACAAAGCCCACATGGAAGAAGCACATTAGCTATGTGATCATGAGCTGTCAAAGGAATCAGGTATCAGACATCAAAAAACAAAAAAAAAAATTATTATTTTGAATGATGTGTATGATAGGTAGCTTTGTTGTGCCAACATGGCCAATGAAGATAGGTAGGTTTGTTTTGACAACATGACCAAGAAACACATCTGAGATTAATGTAAAGGGCAGAGGTAAGCCTCAACTCCCTCTCTCTGTCTCTCTGTCTGTCTGTCTGTCTGTCTGTCTCTCTCTCTCTCCCTCTCTTTCTCTCTGTTTTGGTTCTTCCAAACAGTGTGTAGCTGTCTGCATTGCTTGTCCTGTGCCTTGATTTGCAAGCTACACTACACAGAGGACACCTAATCCATGGACCATGTTGCTGTAAGTTGAGGTTCCTTCAAACTCTGCTTCCCCCACGCTACTGGGCGATGTGTCTCTTTTGCTAGGCACTATCAGACCCTGTCATCTGACTGTTGGTGACCTGCCTGACTTGCTGTTCACTGCCTGTGACTGGCCAGATACCCTGAATTGCTCTACAGAGGACTCGAAGGACTGCCAGACTATTAGCTCTCTCACGTGAGTTGTACTGAGCCATTCATACTGCTTTGTAGAT
>PVJH01030171.1:0-25131 GCA_004026705.1 Nesogale talazaci
GGGCTCAGTCCCTGAGGTTGTCTTTTTACCCCCGTGCCACACCCTTTGCTGTCCTCTCCTTCTTCCTGGGCTGTGCCCGATGAAGAGAATTCATTTGCATTCTCTTCCCCCTCCGAAGACATAAACAAATAGCCCCACCCTTTGGGCTGTTAGAACCTGGGGGCAGAATTATTGTTAAGGGAATTCTGAAGCTGCTGCTTCTTTTCCTTGCCCATCTTTCTCCACATGCAGTTACACCTTCCTAAGAGGAATTCACCTCCCCCCTTCCCTCTCACCCTTCTCCCCCCCCACCGCCCGCCCCCATCATCTGTAAGTATAACCCTGGCCTCTAGAGATTAGGAACTATGTTAAACTGGGTAGACTAGAGAAACGAATTCAAGGAGACTCATGCTTTATGTTTAAGAGCAGTTGAATATTGGGGAAACATCCCAGCCCCGTCCAGATCAAGTCCATCCAATATGAACCCATATGTCCAATACCAATCTATAAAGTCCTCTTCAACCTCGCACGACACATGCAGTGACACCGACTGCAGGAAGATCCCAGGCCAGTGGGTGGAAAGTCTTGTGGATCCAGTGGCGGTGGAAGCATGTCAGGGCGGCAGGGGTCTCCACCTGGTTTCTCTGACTTCTTCATGTGTCTTCTCCACAGGGAGGGAGCCTGTGTCTCTCCTCCAGGAAGTCGTTTATCTCCTTAGCACTTCCAAATGAGGCAAGCAAGCTACCATGGGATTGACAGGCTAGGCCCTACCCCTTCACTCTGAATCCTCAAGTTGACACCAGATTAGGTAACTACCACAATGACTCTGACTCCCACGCTTTGCTCTCGTTCTTCCACCATACTTTTTATGGATTGGCTTTTTCTGTATGGGTTGAAAATGTTTTCTCTTCTTTAGAATCTTTTGGAAGAAAGAAAAAAAAGTTAGAGTTCGTAGAGCTCAATGAAGTTTGTTGTATAAAACCTCCCCTTTCTTCTCCCCCTTCTGTTTTAGTATCTGAGATTTCAGGGTGTCGTGGGCTCATTCCGTTGTTGCAGGTTCACATAAATGACAGCCACTATAATGTCTTGAAATGTAGACGTCTTTTTTTTTTAACGCTAAAATGTAGAAGTCTTTTATTCAGTTATAACCAGACTGTGAGAATCTAAAAGCGGTTCTTTACATTGCAGTCCTGAGTGGAGATAATAGCCAGCTTATATAGGCAAAAGTCCATTCACCAAGAACTCCCCTAGAAAGCTAGCAGGTATGACAAAATCAGAAAGCAAAATTTTTTTTTTTTGGGGGGGGGGCATCACTGCCCTCAGGTGGTGGGAGTAGGAGGCCCAGTCTTTGCTCCGTGAAGCTGGAATCGAACCTCCATCCCAGTGGGCCGCAGTCCCGCAAACAACCACTACGCCACCGGGGCTCAGCCCCAGAAAGCAAATTTATTGTGATGGTTCATTAGAGTGAGTGAGCATTGCAGGGCATGGGATTGAGTATAACATCAAAAAGGAATAATATTTTTTTTTGGGGGGGGCATCACTGCTCTCTGGTGGTGAGAGTAGGAGGCCCAGCCCCACTGTTGAAATTGAACCTCCATCCCAGTGGGCCGCAGTCCCGCGCACAACCACTACGCCACCGGGGCTCAGCCCTAAAAAGGAACAATATTAAAGATTAACAAAGTTAACCACAACATTTGGACTACAACACCAAAAGGAACAATATTTAAAAATAACCAGATTAATTACAATGTCCTGAACTTAGAAACATAAGCATACCCTCTAAAATCCATCACTAAGGAGACTTTCCGAGAAGGGAGGTGGGGCAGGCCATTCAGCAGTCAACAAAATGGCATCACTTAGGTCAGTTTGCCTCCGAATGAGGGTCTGACCCTAAGGATTCTAGAGGATTCCAGTTACGTGATGAATGTCTCAATCTCGACAAAAACTTTGAAATTGTTTGCTAGTGTAAGCGGGGCCATGGTCTATTTTCAAATTGGGTTGGGGTACCCATCACATGGCAAAGCAGGACAATAAATGGCTAATGACATGCTTTGTAGACTGGTCAGGACTGATGTCCACGAAATTCCTGAGAATGTGTCTATAGTAACACGCACCACTCCTAGGCATCCATTTGGACTGAGCTCCTTGTAGATTAACCACACCTGGGCTTCACTGCCCCAGTGAGATCTATTGACAGTGAGGACATTCTTTGACGATCTGTCTGGTCTGAGGCGAGGTCAGATGATATCTATGTCTTAGGCTAGCTGCATTTTTGTATAATTTGTTGCTGTTGTTGTATAATTTTTAATGTTCTACTCTTGGGAGGCCAAGAAGAGGTAGTGTCCTTTGAATTAACTTGTCTGCATTTGCATTTCCAAATATTTTCCTTCTACTTAAGCCCTTGATATCATCTCATTTCCCCTCCCCCATTTTCCCTCCCTCTTGAACCCTTGATGATTTATTAAAAAATTTTTTTTTTTCATGTTTTACGTTGACCACTGTCTCCCTTCATCCACTTTTCTGTTGTCCATCCCCCTGGGAGAGGGTTATATGTGGATCATTGTGATCAATTCTCCTTTTCTCTCCCACCTTCCCCATACCTTTTTAAGGCATCAAAAAAGTGTTGGGGCTCTTGCGTGAGGATTCCTAACAAATATCATACCCAATTTATGTCCCCCAGTAGCTTTTGAAAATCATTCAATGCCTTTAGATGGTCTTTCCTAATCTCAAGTTTCTGGGGGCTGTCTGACATTAGTTCAATCCATCACTGTCCCTAAGTATGAATAGGGAGAGTGTATGGGCCAGGCCCAAATCAGGTAACCTCTTATTCCAGCCCCCCATCCTGCTTCTCCAGAGGCAGGCACCCCTTGTTCCAGTCTCTCAAGAAGACGGATCATCTGCTAAGCTTCATAACACCTGAAGTTCAAAGCACCCTCTTTCAATGTTTCCTAGACCTTACCTTACTGGGCAGAACATAGCCCCCCTCTCTCTAATATTATTTCCCAGGGACAAGGTGACCTCCCTGGACAGAACACAGCCCCCTCCCACCCCCTCTCCCTATCATTGTTTCCTAGCAATTGCAACACCAGAAACTTCTCTTCCCCTTTTCAATCCACCTGCCTTTAGCTCAAACCATATGTATATCCTGCTTTCCCTTCCCCTCAGAGAGTTCTTAATAAAACCACCCTTTGCGGGCTGAGCCCCGGTGGCGTAAGTGGTTGAGTGCAGAACTGCAGCCCGCAGGGTTGGCGGTTCAAATCCAGTGGCGGCTCTCAGGAACGGCACTGGGTACCGCCCACCACCCCCAGAGGCAGTGATGCCCACACACACAAAAAAACAAAACAAAAAACAAACTTTGCTTCTCTTCTTTGTCTGGACTCTGCCTCTGTTTACCTCTCAGAGGTCGTCTGGATCTTGTCCGGAGCAATGACTAATCCCGCCTGAGAAATGGTTTCTGGGGTGTGAAAATAAGCTTGTTGGAACATTCCATTGTTAGGTGCTGCTATTAAGATACCATCCATGTACCCCAATCAAATGATTTTTAAATTAAAAAAAGATATAATCCATGTAGTAGATGATATATGCATACAAAAAAAATGCTCCCTGACTGATTCTAGAAATCTGTCTTTAAAAAACTGGCACATCGTAGTGCTATTCACCATACCCTGAACCAAAGTTTTCATTTGAAAACTTTTCGTTGGGGCCCTATTATTTCACTCAGGACCATGAAAGCTAATTTATCATGGTCCACAGGATCAAGGTGGATAGTGTAAAAGCAATCTGGCACGTCTAAGACTATCAGAGGTTGATTTGGGGAGGGGAAGGAGTAGAGAATAGTAGTCAAGGGAAGGTGGGGTTGGAGAGTCCCCATAAGCTGTATAAACGAATTAACAGCTCTTAAATTTATAGGCATATGCCTTTAACCAAATTTCTCCATAATTACTGTGTTAGTCTAGGTAGACGAGTGAAGCAAACCCAGAGACACTGGAAGAGAATTATATCAAAGAGTAATTGTGTATTAAGAAAACATCACAGCCCAGTCCAGATCAAGTCCAGAAATCTGATATTGGCCCATATGTCCAGTATCAGTTTATAAATTCCTCTTTCGACTCCATAACACACACAATAATGCCAATGCAGGAAGATCGCAGGCCAGTGGGTGGAAAGTCTTGTGGATTCAGTGGTAGTGGAAGCATCTCAGCACTAACATGGGTCTCGAAATAGCGCCTCTAGCTCCAGGGCTCTGACTGCCATCAGCAGAACTCCATCTGGCTTGTTCCCAGGAAGGTGAAGCAGAGTGTGTGTCCTGCCTCCAGGAGAGAAGAGAGGTAGCCTCCCGGAATCTTCATGAGAAGGCCATGCCCACCCAGAGGCATCATTGGCCATGACCTGACTGACAAGCTAGACTCCACCCCTTCCCTCAAGTGTACACGAGATTTCAGAATTGCCACAATTACATACACAGGTGAATTCCATGGACTTAGAGTCTCTTCTCTATGATCTTCTCTTAACAGCTCCTAAACTAATTCATGCAAAGCCTGCAATTTTTCTTTATTAAGGGACCATTGTTCTATCTATATTGGGTCATTTGGTTTTCAAGAGAGTTTGATGGGTTCAGATCTTATGACAGCACCTAAAACTGTAAACATCCTAGGCCAGTGGTTCTCAACCTTCTTGATGTACGACCTTTAGTTCAGTTCCTCCCCAACCACAAAATCATTTTCACTGTTTCTTCATAACTCTAATTTTGCTACTGTTATGAATCAGGCAACCCCTGTGAAAAATGTCATTCAACCCCCTAAAGGGGTCATGACCCACAGGTTGAGAACCACTGTCCTTGGCCATGGTGGTCATTTTGGGGAATAACCTTGATTGGGGAAAGATCTCTTTGTGCATTTGTTCCAAGGCCATTTCCTTTATAGATCATATTCCTCAGTTTATGTTCCACGCTTAAAATTCCATGGAGGAATATACAATTTAGTTCCCCATTGCTGCAAAAAAAATCCCTACTCCATAAATTAATTGGGCTAAGTCTCCCCACAGGCTTAATTAAAGCAGACTGCCCGTCAAGCTGTATACCCTGTAGGATCTTCCTACCCTGCCATCCTTTTTCTTGACTAACCTCTCCTACCCCCTCCATGTGGGAATCAGAAGCAACCTGCAGCCAAGTCTTGAGCCATTGTTGATGACCTGAACATGGGCTCCTGAATCTAAAAGCCCTGGAAAGCTTTTCCCTGCAATTATTAATTCCATAAACGGGCGCTCCTGTTGGTTCATCGTAGCTTCCCCAAAATAGTCTATGTCCTAAATGCAGGACTTACCCTTTAGGCGCTTTTTCTTGAAGGTGTTTGTTTTATCCTTGGGGATAAAAGGAAGTAAAAGTAGCTGGCATAGATGAAATCCCTTTTAGGGGATTTCAGATTTGAGCTCTCCTTCATAATCTGGATTAATAATTCCAGTAACAAATAAAACACCTGGAGAATTTAGGCTAGATTTTCCCAGTATCAGATACACTGTCACTTCTGGTAGGGGTCCCCAGTCACTGGTCTTAATCATTGCTGGGGGGTCCCCCTGGGGTCAGCTGAGCTTCTTGGTTGGTTAAATCTACTCCTGTGTCCCTCCTGGTGGAGGGGCTGAGTGAAAAGACGGACTGATAGATTGAACGTCCAGTGGGACTGGACCTGCGCTCTCTGGGCCCTGTTGGGGAGGGCTCAAAGCACATCCTATCCTCCATTTCCCTACTGGGTAGCATTCACTAACAGAAACAGGACACTGGCTCACACCGGGTTCCCTTTTTTACAGTTGGGGAGCAGAGTCCAGGTTCTTGATAACCTAACAGCCTTGAACTATTGCCAATTGTTGAGATCAATGAGGGGTGTTTTCAGCAACCTTCCCAATTCCTCTTCAAGTCTTAATTTAGTCTCTCATACTGTGCCCTGCCCCTTAAGGGCATACAGCCTCTTGGCAATCGTGGCTGGCATCACCACATGTTAAAGTGTGCAGCAGGCTTTCAGCGGCTTCTTTATTAGCAACATTTCTGCAGATTGCTTCCTGCAGATGAGATGCGAATTCTACACAGGGCTCATCAGACGCTGCCGGATTGCAGTGTAAGTGGGCCACTTTTCTCCAGACAGCCTTATCTTTTCCCCGGCTCCCAGACAAACATCACATATCTGCGAAAGCCCTTGCTCAGTCATTCACAATTGGGCTTCAGTGGTAAAGAAATATCGCTTCTGCAGTGCAGGGTGAGAGTGGGAGAGCCAGGAGGAGGAGAGGAGGGGAGCAGTTTAGCAGCCTTACCTGCTCAGGGGAGCATTGTCTCCCAGGCAAGTGAGAGTGTGGGAGCAAGGCAGCTATAGAGAACCAAGGTGAAGTCTGCAGTGCAACGAGGCTGGAAGAGCCACACACACACACACACACACACACACACACACACACACACTCCTGCCTAGCGGAAGACAGAGATGCAGCTGGCAAACTGGGGCCAGTGCCTACTGAAATTAGTAGCTGGCCACGTAAAGTGGGACTGGAGGAGAAGCCTGAATAAGTTCAATCCAAAGAGAGTGGGGAGAATGTTAGTATAGTCAAGTTGTGTCTCAATGTCAGGATCCCAGGTCAGGGTGGAGGAAACCCCAGTTGCCCCGATTTCATACCGTTGGGCTCTGACCCTGCCATCTCTGGGTCTTCTCCCCTCTGTAGAGATCAGGTATGCTGCCAGGCAGTCGATTGATGCCTCAGGGACCTTCCATGCCCCCCCCCCCCCATGTATGGGGCTGTGGCAGTTAAATAATCTCCTGTCAACTTGAAGGAAGGAGTAGAGTCTAGCCTGTCGATCGGGACATCGCTAATGAGGTCTCTGTGTGGGCATGGCCTTTTCCTGCAGATTCTGGAAACTCCTCTTCCTCCCTGGAGGTGGAACACATTCTCTGTTTGACATGCCTGCTGACAAATCCCATGGACCCATGCTGACGGAGCCAGAGCCCTAAAGCTGGAAGAGCCACGTGGAGACCACCCCCCCCTTGCTGAGATACTTCCCCTACCACTGGATCCACAAGACTTTCCAAACACTGCAATCAGTGGCACTGTATGTGTTCCATGAATCTAAAGGGGAATTTATAGATGGTCTTGGACATAACGTATGGACTGGGCTGGGATGTTTTCTTCCTGTACAATTACTCTTTGATATAAAGTCCTTTCTTATGACATATGAATGTCTCTGGATTTGTTTCTCTCGTCAACCCAGACAAACACAGGGGGAACCCTTCAGTCCAACATGACCTGACCTAGTCAGGGATGGACCAGGCCTGCAAGAGACACCTCAGCAGATGCAGCAGGTCCAGCAACCGGCAGTCCAGAATCAGAACCACAAAGCCAAGAAAGAGTGATGGCTAACAAAATTCTACCTCGAAAGATTCAGAACTCGGTACCAGAGTCTCAGGCCTATGTGGATCTCCTGGCTTCTGAAAGGAAGCTTTCAGAATGGAATCAGCTAGATATCCAGAGTCCTTGAAACAGTCCATCAAGCAGAAGCAGAAGATAAGAATTCTCATGTCTAACACTTCAGTCTGGCTAAGTCAGATGCCACGAATGGGGAAGGAACAGTGGCTTCCTGGGAGCTTCCGGCAGAAGAAGGACGGCTCCTGCCTTGTCTACATATGATGCTGCCAAGCAAAAGAAGAAGCCCTCTTCCTTTTTTAAGTCTTGGTGTGAATGAACTTGTATGGGCTGGATGGACGTTCTGGTAGCCTGACACAGGACCGCCACCACCTGGGAGAACAGCTTCCAGGTAAAGCGGCCTGGAGACATGCCTGTGTGCTGTGTCATTCAGCTGATGCTGGACTACCAGCCTCCCCCCTGTGTGAAGCAGACCCTCGCCTGGCTCAGCTCCTAGGCATCCATTAATTATCCAGACCCTGTGACAATATGTTAAGACACACAAGCTCCAGGACCCTGGTGACAAGTACCTCCAGCAGATGTGTGAGTCTCGGCTTAGGAAGTTTTCAGACAGCCCCCAGCAGCGCCACACATTGCTGATGCCACCACAACCCATCATCACCAATCACGTCATCAGCATCGCCCCCAATGGTCAAAGGCAGTTTGTTACGATGTGGAAGTGGATGCGACCTTGAAGATGCAAATAAATTCCTTCCTGCCGTCAACTACCCGAAGACTCAGCAGAGGTCATGCTGAGCTTTGCCCAAGACCCTCAGGGTCTCCTTAATGACTGGCTCCAGTCCCCGTGTTGGCTGTCTCGATTCTGCACCTGGGCCTGGTGCTGCCTGCCTGATCGTGTTCGGGGTCTGGGGTGTTAGATCCCGGTTCTTGCTTGGCAACGATGAAAGAATTCCCGTGGCAGAAACACTTTTGTAAATCCAAGTGACCTTTATGAGAGAAGAGAAAGTTCCAGGTACGAGAGTCTCAGAAAGAACCCACTAGTTCTGGAAAGTGTGTAAGGTGCACCGGGACCAGGCAGGGGCTCACAACTAAAGATGGCTGATTCAGGGGAGCGTGGAAAAATACATGGAAGAAATGACCAGGACATAAGCGCAGAACTATATGCAGAGCCAAGAACAGGAAATCCCAAGAGAGTGGGCACGCCGGCGTGTGTATGCCACACACAGGAGGAATCGCACCCTCTGCTTGCAAACCACACCAGAATAAAAGAGTGAGCAGGGGCCCTCAGCCTACTTTTATCCCCTCCTGTCCCCAATGGTTGGCGAGGCATGGTTGAGGGTATTGGCCAACCACACTGGCTAAGTTTAGGCTCACCTGTGTGATGTCATAGTGCTGGTGTTAAAGGCGGGTGTGCATAAGTTAGCTTCTGGTGGCTTGGGTCTGATTATATTCAGTTCTGGATTTTCCCCTTGGTGTCTAATTAGTGGGTCTGATTTCTTTGCAGCCCCTTTATTGTGTCATGGACAGCTAGTTTTCATTTAGCTCAGGCAGGAGGGAAGACAACGCCCCCCCCTCCTGTGTCCCTAATTTAACAACCAATCATTAGCACCTGCCTGGGTCTTGGCTGGGGCCAAGGGATGCTGTTGGTTCAAAGAAACTTCCAGAATGAAGAGGGTCTCATGTCTCTGTCCTATGAGACACTTGTTGACCTCTTCTCCCACCCTATCCCATCCTACTCCCCAGTTTCCCTTTGACCTATGAGTCTCCATGTGCCTCTGCCCACCCTCCAGGTAGTGCTAGAGAGAACCTGGAGTGGGTGCTCAGGGCTCTGAGTGGATGGCCCAAGGCCAAGTGGTCTTCAAGGGGAACAACTACACCAACCCTATCCTTCAGAGACCTGGACCTTTTTCCCCAACTCAGGCCTCAGGGGACGCCAT
This sequence comes from Nesogale talazaci, assembly GCA_004026705.1. NCBI lineage: Eukaryota > Metazoa > Chordata > Mammalia > Afrosoricida > Tenrecidae > Nesogale > Nesogale talazaci. Next base: position 9,312 of record PVJH01030171.1, read on the forward strand.
AAACTAATAGATGTTGACGCTCCTGGTAAGCGAGGGAACTCCTTCCTCCCTGAGCAGACTCACCCTTTACCTGCTCCACCCTACAGCACTAAAGGAAGCTAGGCTCTTGGACTGAGCTGAGCCGCATCTATCCTGCCTGGGAGGCCTGCCACCTTAGGGGCCTCTGCTTTCTCAGAGAGGTGCACAGCACTATTGGAGTTTGTCCCCACCCAACACATTCCTTGTGGCTGCCCATTTTAGGAAGCTCTCCTAGTTTCCTTCACCTGGCCAGAGCCCTCGCCTGGAGGACTCTTGGTGCGAGAAGAGGCTGTTCCTACTGTTTGCTGGGACCAAGTCCTTCACTCCAGCCTGCTTCTGCTCCTCCCCAAGTCCCTTAATAGAGTCATGGGCCTAAAACCAAGCCCCCGGCCACCTGTCTTCCTGTCCGTCCTCTCTGCTCATTGATGTCATTGAGGAGTGCAAGCACCTAGGGTGGGAAAACAGCTCTGGGTTGGGGCTGTGACTCTCCTCCCCTGCCTCTCAGGCTTGGGGCACCTTTGCCCTCAAAGCTTTATCAGAAGGCCAGCTTCTGATACATACATACATCATGAGTTCAATAGGCACAATTGTACTGCGATAATTATTATTATTATTATTATTATTATAAGTTTATAGAGAGAAATAATAAGAGTTAGACATATATCACGTCAGGGCAGCATGCTCACCTCCGCTGATGGGGCTGTCCCCATAGGGGAAGGAATTACATGATGAGGGAGAGGGACCTGGGAGTGTCCGGTGCTGAGGGGCAGGCGAGAGAGAGTCTCTAACTTATGTCCCATCCTTATATACCCTCTGGAGCCATGCCAGGCCCCCAATTATAGGCAAAGACATACGGCACGGGAAGGGGTTATGCCATATGCGCACATTATAGGAAAGGGAGCTCTCCGGGTCCCATGTGACAAGACCAGACCCCACACTCCTGCACGTGGCTAAACAGGTTAGACTAGAGATCATTAACAACAGCATGTGAACCTGCCCACAAGCTTCAAGGGAAGGGAAGCATCATCCTCACAGCAGGGGCGTCTGCTCTGTAGTGAGACTCACAGAGGTCTCAGATAACTGGGAACTTCAGGGAGAACAGCTAACTTAACTTCCACACCAAATGCTGATAAACAGATTGCTTAATATTTGGGGGTACATAATTGTGGAAAAGTCCTGTCTTCATCCCACAATACCTCCCTTTAACTATAAAATATTTTTAGGAGCAAAGTGATTATCTTCTATACATTTAATGCTGTCAAGGCAAATTCTATAGCCAATTAAGAAAACCCAAACTTCAGGCTTGTGATAAACATTTTTGAATTAAGGCATGGGTTATAAAGTCCTTTCATGCCCATTTGCTATTGGTGAATGTGAAAAGGATTAGATTCCACAGCTGGAAAATAATATAGAGGCAATTATGACTGTCTGCTTCTATGGGGGGATAAAGTCAATTATTTGCTCACTTAAAGGCAGAGCAGCAAAAGGGGGGAAAGCGTGGAAGATATAACTCACCATAAGAAAATGTACCTGGACGTTCATCTCCGACCACCAGAGCGGCAGTCTTCCAGCCCAGAATGCAAGTCTTCTACATTCCCTCCATAGTCAGAGAATACAACCCAGTTTTAGTTCCCTTGGAGTTAATTTCCCGCATTTCCCCTTTCTAAATTGCGTTTAAGATTTAAAAGTGTAATGGGGCAACACGGTCTCTCTTCATGTTCTTTAGCTTTCTATAGAAGTGACATGCTATAGCCAGGACAAAATCCTGATAATGAGCTGCACTGCAAGGCTTGAACGCAGGCTAGGAGAAACACTTTGAATCCACGCTCATGGATCTAAGCCTCCCATGTCATTCACCAATACTTAATAATATTAGTGCTAGAAGCCTCAAGCTTGTTTTTGAAGGGATAGAACATAATCGTTTTAAGCTTAATAACATCAACTGAAAAGTCTTCCTTAATCCCTTACAAGTTTTTTCTAGTCAAATCCCAATCGTGCAATATGGTCAATAGCTAATGAAATATTTCCCTTAGACCTTAGCAAATGTCCCCTAAGCAAATCACAATAAAACATAGTCACATTATACAGGTACAGGGTTACACAGAAATCAATTACATTCCAATCACATTTTAGCATCAATTAATGAGGCCAAAATCTTGATCTTTCCGCCAAAGAATAGTTTGTAGAAATAGTCCAGTCATTTTTGTATGAAATGTTCAATTGTGATAGAGTTCCAGAACGTCCTTTAGACGGTATGAGTGAAGGAAGAAGCATCTCAGCAGAGAGCAATTGTCTTTCTCTGGACTCTGGGAGATCTTGAAGTTCAGGATGTCTTCAGTGATGGCAGGACCAGATTACAGCATCAGTGTCTCTCCTCTATACTGCGCCTTGCTGGCTGGAGAGAACTCCATTATCTCCTTTACCTGTGAGCACACAAACAAAGAGAGCCCCTCCCTTTGGGGTGTCAGCAACCTGGAAAGAGAATTATGGTGAAGGGATTTCTCCATCTTTTCTGTGTTCTTTCTTCTCCAAACATGGTTGCCCTCTTCTAAGGAGAGTTCATCAGCTTTATTCTGGAAGAATAAAAATACATGGACCTTTCTCCAAGTGATTATTGGACCTGGATCCCAAACACGGTTCCAGTCTTCTTCAGAGTTGTCAGGATCAGCTTTCTCTGTAGACGTGAACATGTATTTACCTGCCCTAATTTTGTTACAAGTTTTTAATAAGGAGAAAAAAATTTTGTTAAGGTGATCAGCTATAACTTGTGACCCATAATGTTTCTCTTCTCCTCCTTCTGTAATAATAATGAAGATTTTAAGACATTATAACCAATATCTGGGAACTTTTCTTGATTCCAAGTCAGTGAGGCTTGCCAGGTCATTGTTACATAGATTTTGGCTGTCAGTTCTCAGAGAAGTGGGAGAGCTAACCAACTGCTTTTTACCAAACTTTGGATGATTTAAAAATCCGCAGAAATTCCTCACAAACATATTTAGCTGTAAAAGTAACTTACCAGACAGACATTTTTTCTCTAATTTTACTAGTAAAGTTACAGGTTTAATTAAACTGTACTGTCCATCAGGCTCTCCATATTGTAGGATTTTACAATCTTGCCATGGTCTGCAGTGGGAGGCTTCTCTCATTCCCTCCATCCTGGAATTGGCAAAGTCAGCAGGGGGTTTTCAGTCCCTCCTGAATGTCCTGAGGGAGTAACTTTAAATGCATCCCCTTCAGTTTCTAAACCCATGTGGGGGCACTGTTGTTTCCCCACTAGCACACTGTTAAAGACCCTCTGATTTAATAGAGGGTGATCAAACTTAAGTACTGTTTTCTGATCAGTAAAGACATTTATTATAGAAATAACAGGCAACGAAAACTGGTTTAGGCAATATTCCTTTACAAACCATGACGTATCACTGGTTATCACTGCCTTAATTTCATCACTATAATTCCGATTAACCATCTGAAACCTTTCATAATTAAGATTAGACCTTTCTAATAAACATTCCATAGTTCTTTTAGGTAGCAGACCCCAATTACCTCTCTTAACAACTTCCGACTTAATTACAGCTTCTGGCTTTTCCTCATAACTCTGAATAACTCCAATCTCAATCTGATTTCCTTGAGTATCTAGGTAAAATCTTCCTGATAAGAACTGTATTACTCTTTCAATAAAACCCTGATCTTTAAAGTCAACAGGCTGCTGTTGGGGGTTCTGAGCCTTTGCTTGCTCCGTTAAGCTCACTGCAGGGAGGACAGAGGCTGGGCCTTTGCAAGCTTGATCAAGCTTAGGCCTGATCTCCTGCTGTGAGGCCGCATCATACCTGCCATTTCTTTCAGAGATTCTCTTTGCTTCTCAAGGCACACACCTTGCCTTCTGAGCTCCGCTGGGCGGGACTTGGGCCACGCTTTTGTCTCTACTTTTCTGCTGGGAAGCCTTGTTTAGTGGCAATGCTTCACTGCTGAGCTTTGAGAAACATTGACTTGCCCGATTTGTTCTCTTCCTAAAGCTGGAGAAAGATTTATTTTCTTTCAAACTTAAACTTGGTGTCCCACGTCCGTCCTCTGACTCAGGCCTCAAACGCCTATCTGAGGCGATTTTGAATGGCTTGCCCGTCCTGCACTCCCTTTGAAGATGACCAATCTTTCCACAACTAAAGCACTTTCCTTTAGGTTTGGAGTTCACTGCCAGGGCATTTGCCACAAGGTTGGCTTTGTAATTATTTGCTTCTACCTTCCTGCATATTCTGATATAATCTAACAGTGTGCCCTGTTCCCTATAAGAATGCAGAGCATCTTTACAAATTTTATTAGAAAAATCATAAGACAGCTTATGCACTATTTCTTTCACGGCATGAACATCTTTTACACACTTAGAAACAGAGTCTTCCAGACGGGATACAAATTCGTCATGGGACTCATCGTTCCGCTGTCTTATGGTCATATAACTTGGCTTTCTCTCTTCTGATGGAGTTATTAGTTCCCAAGCTTTTAAACAAACCTCTCTTACTTGCCCTACCATCTGTGCTGAAAACTGAAGCTGAGACTCAACTGTGACATAATTCTCATCTCCTAGCAATTGATGAATTCCTATATCTATTCCATCCTCAGCGTTCCTACGAGCTTGTGAACGGGCTGATTCCTTCCATAGTAATAGATACTGCAAATATTCCTTAGGATAGAGACACATTTCTGCCATGGCTCTCCAGTCAGCAGGGATCCAATTCTCAGACTGCCAAAGACCTTATCATGCTAATCACATAGTGGGCGTCAGGACCATAGTCACTGACTGCTTGCTTGAGATCTTTCAGCAACCCAATGGAAAAATCACTGTGAATTCCTTTTGGGTGTTTTCCATAAGGCTGTCTGTTAATAACTCTGATAGGACAAGACATTCTAAATTCTAAATCCCCTTCCTGAGCTATGCTTCGCTCAACTCGTGAGAGGAGAGGTGCCTTTCTATGCTTTGCTTCTCCACTTTTATTTTCCAAGAGGACTGTCTCTACCTGCCTATCTTGAAACCCCACCATTCCTATGCTAAATCCCTAAGTGTTCATTCTTTTAGATGTAATCTCACTTCTCCCTCCAGCACTGGCTTGCTCAATTGTTTTACAATCTCTGCAGTTTTCACTCAACGCTAGCAGGGGCCATATCTCCCCTTTTGCTTCAGGCTTAGGTTTCTCAACTCTGTTCAAATTAATTTCTTTATTTGCCCGATTTAAGCTAATGTTTTTTGCTTTCTCTACCTTTGAAAGCAAGGCAATTTCTCGGGATTGCTTAACGACCTCGGTTTGGACCTTGGAATTCGCAACTTCTAGTGCCTTATCACCTTTAAACCTTAGGGCCCTGCAGTGCCCTGAGGATACATAGGCTTCGGCCATGATGTCTTGCTTAGACTCAGAGGCCTTAGATAACAAATCAATCTCAGTGTCTTCTGTTCTTTCCAAAGTTTCATCAACTACTTTATACTCACTCATAGAGGCTTTTGTTTGCTTTTCTAGATTTGGAGAGTTCACAGTCTGTTCACTAGACCAATCATCGTCTTTCTCTTCCTCCTGCAGCTGCTCTAGCACTGCTTTGATCTGCACCCACAAGTCCCATGCCTGCATGGGGATGCTATGTCCTTCCCCACGTGCCTTTCTTAAGTTAAATGCTACCTCATCCCAGATCTCTATATCAAAGGTTCCCGACTCTGGGAAAGTAGGATCAAACCTCTTCATGACTTGAAAAAACTCTTTCATCTTCTTATCTGTTACTATCATATTTTGTTTTTTCAAGAAGCAGCAAAGAGTGGAGCTATATTCTGACTCTGTACTCTTTGTTTGACCCATATCTCACTCAGACTAAAAAGCTTACTCAACACAAAATTATCCCAATTTAACCTCACAGTCCGATGAGGCCGTACAGCTGTTACACGGGATTTGACTCAAGAGAGTCCTTATCCTATTGAAGCCTCACATATGAGTGCCACTTATCAGAAGAAGCCAGTTTCTGATACATACATTACGGGTTCAATAGTGCAGTTGTACCGCGACAATTATTTTTTATTATCATAAAGATATTGCCAACATGAGAGAGAAACCATAAGAGTCAGACACATTTCACATCAGGGTAGCATGGTTACCTCCGCCCCACTTGGTGGTCCACATGGACAGAATGGACGAACTTTAATTTTCCCAGTTTAAATAACCTTGTGGGGGATACATGAGCTCTGTCGTCACTGGTCAGGACGTGTCAAAGAGGGGGCTGAGTTAAGGGCTGTATGGTGACAAGGGGAGTGGTCTTAGGGATGCCTTGACAGAAGGCAGAAGGATGTGATAAGAGAAGGCCTCAGATTCCTGGAAGTAGGTAAGCCGGCCTGTCTGGTTAGGACCCATTATCTAAACCGTTTTATCTAAACAGGGGAGTCAGCTTTATTGTGAGAAACAAAGGCCTCAGATAACTGGGAGCTTCAGGGAGAATAGCAAGCTTAACTTCCACACCAAATGCTGGTAAATAGTTTGCTTACTATTTGGGGGTATGTAATTGTGGAAAAGTTCTGTCTTTATCCCACAAAGCTTCAACTCCCTCAGGCAGCAGCAAGACCTTACAATCTTGGTCCCTTAGAGGTGAGGTGGTTTTGCATCTTTCCAGTCGAGCCTCAGAGTCTTCCGGGTTGTATCACGCCCTCAAGTCAGCTGTGGGAAACAGAACTGAGAAGAGAGTTGTGTGGACAAACTCGGAACATTCCTATGTTAAGGCATCCGGGAAGCCAGTGCTCCCAGGAAGGGAACCTTCATGTTGATGGGGGTTGGGGAATGCGCCCCACTCACATTCTGCTAAGTTAAAATCATTCCCTTCGATGTCCGTCCCCCCCTAATAATGACAAATTTAAGGTGCTGTTTGCAAACCCATGTTCCTTGACTGTACACTTGGAGGTCAACTGCTTGAAGGTCAGCTGTCTGAAGGGTGTCGGCCATCCAAAGCAGTCAGATCCTATTGTCTGCCCTACTCTACGTAGGGACCACTCCCTTCTGAAAAGAATCGTAGATTGCTCCCCTGGAGAAGAGCTCAAAGACACCTAAGACCAAGCCAGCTCACAGATGACCAAGGTTAGGCCACCATCTTGACTCTAAAGCCCATCATCTTGTTACGTATGTACCTTCCTGTGAACATGTAGGTACTTGTTATGTGTACGCCTTTCGTACAACCCCTTCCTGTTAAATATGTGCTTACTTTGGCTTGCGTGCCTGAGACTGTATACGTTTGTGAGAATGAATTACCTCTCTTTCCCTCTCCCACCCCCACCTTGCATGCTTTATCTTGTCTGCTGTCTCTTTAATTTACCCTTCAATCACACAACCACCCCCTTGGACCCATTCGGGGTTGTGGAGGTTGGTTCCCCAAAGTTAGCAGACCCCCAGACTTGCAGACTCAATGAGAGGTAGAGATGGAGCCGCAGGAAGGAGACAGAACTCAGTTAGGGATGAAGAGGATATGCTTTATTGGCGGTAGTGAAGGACTTTGGGGAAGAGAAGGGACAGCAGAGAGAGAGACAGAGACAGACAGGAGCATCTTGAACTCCTGGGCAGTCCCATGGCCCAAGAGTTAGGCCAGGGAATCCGCACCCAGTATTGGGGCGGTGGGACATATATAGGGCTTGAGTCAAGGATGCATGTACCAATAAGGGGATGAGGCTTTCTGATGTTGCAGCTTCAGGGTCTGAGTCAGGATACAGTTTGTGAGAACACAGATCCGCCTCCTGGAACACTGAGGGAAGAGACTGTACAGACTCGGCCCTGAGAGATAAGTTCTGTGAAGGGGTTGTGCCCTTCAGGGAGATAAGCTCTGTGAAATGCCAGAGGAAGGGTTTACAAAGTTCACCAGGCTGATCATCTCTTTTCCGGTGAGGCTGACACAAAAGGGGTGCAAGGGGCTGTCTGGTCCAGGGAACTGCCTGGTCCAGGGGGCTGCCTGGTTCGACCCTAGCCCACACACTCAACACACCAGAGTAGATTACAGGCATAGAGGGGGATTCTGTCCTTTGAGCACATCCCCTTGTCCCTTGTCCCTGTCTGTTCCCCACCAGGGGCAGGACTTTCTCCCCAGACCCCACCTCAAAGGCTTTCCCCACAGTGGCACTGGACAAGGTCTTCGGACAGCTGAACCCTGGCCCCGATGCTGGTGGGAACCACAGAAGGAAGCCCAGCACCCTGATGGTGTCCTGTCAAAGGTCATTGTTTCTGTTCATTGAATGGTGATGGTATTGCTGTTGTTTTCATGAACCAATTTATTTTTTGTTCAATCCCTTTATTGATGTCACCCAGTTTATCTTTGTGGGGGGGGAGAAATATCTGTTCCCTAATAACTCATTTATCCCCACAGACACAGACACAAACACACCCATGGAGAAAGGCAAGCTTTTGTTAACAATTTCCCGTCAGTAGGCAGGAAACATTCAGCCTCCACCATGAACCTAATCATACCAATTACAAAACGGGAGTCTACTCCATCATTTTCAGCAGCTTCTTTTATATTTTTAATACCTTGGAAAGGAAAGCATTATGGGTATGAATATTCTCCCTTTCTCTGTATGCTTTAAAAATAAGTGTAGCAACCTTTTCCAGGTCCCTAGATCTCAGGTTCCTTCCCCAGGGAATCATGGATTGTATCTTTTTTCTTTGCTATTGCTACACCGTGTTGTTTCATACAGCGGTAACTTTCAGACTCACTCTTACTTTGCCCCATCCCCCTGTTATATGTCTATTAATCCCCCAACTGGATTTTCACTTCAAAATAACTCCCCGATTCTCCCCTATCCTCAGCTGGGTCACAAAGCCATGGTGCACGGAATCTGTTCTCCTCTCAACAGCGTTCTCTCCTTGAAGTCTCTGTTCACACATGGCACCACATGTCTAGGTACAGGGATTCCCAACACTCCAATGGGTCCTCAGAAGCAGCTCTGTGATTGTGGAAAATAAGACAGAAACAGGGTACAGGGGCTCCTTGTCCCTATGTCAGGACCAAGAGAGTGAAAGTGTTTTCCAGTGGGTCTATACAATGGGGCTTACAGATCTTTCAAAGGGCATTCACGTCATACAGAGAACACATCACATAGTCAGCGGGTCATAGCATAAGGGGGGAGCATAATAAACCAGCTATGAAGTGAGTTATCATCTTGACCTTGCCCTAGTTGATCTGAAAGGCCCCGGAGTCCTCCCCAGGGGAAGAAATCTCTGATGAGTATCAGCAAGAGATGTCAAAACAGCGTTTGCAACATATGAAGACGGGTTGACTCTAGAACCTGACTGTCCCCTATCTATCTACAGATAACCTTCAGTCACAGTGCAGTAGCCAGACACAGGGACAATTCATCTTTTGTGGTAGCTCCTTTACAACTGTGCCTTCATAGAGGGCTATTTCAGGGGGCTCATTTTGGGGGGACCTGGAGAACGTGCATTTGGAAACATTTCTCTCTCGGAACAGTGGAGATCTTTCTCATAATAGGGCTAGTTTTCCATAGCCTGGTCCTCAGTCTACCACACCACGGAGTCGGTTCTGATGCACGATAGCCCATGTGTGTCTGAGGAGGACTGTGCTCTAGTGCGTTCTCAAGGCTGTGACCTGGTGGAGGCAAAACCTTAGGCCTTCCTCCTCTTCAGGCACCTTGGCAGGTTGGGGCAGGGAAGTGTGTTCCTACCACCAATCATTCCGTGTTTCGTCCACGCTCTGCCATTTCCACCCCCCACCCCCACCCCAGGGATCTAGACAATAATGTATTATTCAGGGACGTAAAAGAGCGGAGCGGTTGTAACCCAACTTAACAGCCGTCCGCCAAACTCATGTCATGCTTTCTCTTCCCGTAGGTAGTCCAGTGTACACCATGTTTGCACTGTCTTCCACCTCACCCTCGTTGGGATTTCTATCATTGTCTGTAATTGCTTCGAGGCAAACTAGGTGGACACAGGTGTCTCCTGGAAAAGCTATCCCTTGAAGTCTAGAATTCTCTATTCGCCTCACTGGATCCTTGGTAGCCAGGGAGAGGTTGATATGGAGTCACAGGAAGGAGATATAGCGGAGTTAGGGATGAACAGTTAAGATAGGCTTTACTGAGGTATAAAGGACTTTGGGGAAGGGAAGGGACAGGAGAGGGACAGGAACATCTTGAGCTCCTGGGTGGGTCCCAAGGCCTGAGAGTTAGGCTAGGGAAGCAGCACCCGGTATTGGCACAGTGGGATAGAGGCAGGGTTTGAGTTACAGGCATGAACTCGATGAAAGAAAGGGAGGCTTCTTGTGCAGCCTTTGCAAGTTTTGGGTTGGGAGATGACCTCTGGGCAAATCTCTTTTTTTTTCAAACTTGCTTCCCAGAATGTTGAAAGTGAGGAGGAGGGGGTTCTGTGCCAGGCCCAGGTAGAAGCTGTTCCCTACCTGGGAAGATAAGCTCTGTGAGATGCCAGAGGCAGGGATTACAAAGTTCAGCAGGTTGTTCATCTCCTTCTTGTGAGGCTGGTGCAAAGGGGTGCATGAGGCTGCCTAGTCCGGGGGGCTGTCTGGTGTGACCCCGGCCCAAACTTTTTATGATAATAGTGAAAACGGTCATCGTAGTCCATCGTTAACTACTTCCTGCTGGTACAGGGCCAAGTGGGGAGGATTAAGAGTTGGGAAGTTGGGGGCTGGGCCAGCCAGCAGCGTACTACAGGGGTGAAGCCAGAGCTGGTTGAGCGGCAGGCTTCTTCTTTGTTCCTGCAAAAACTTGAGCACACAAAGGAGCTAAATGTAATCATACACAAATCATTATTAGAGGCTTCATGGGAGGCACAGCCGAGGCCATGACAGGATTTTGAGACCACGAGGAAGTGGCATACCTTACTGACGCCTTTAATTTTTTGGCCACAATACGGAGTACTTTAGCACTTTGTTCAATGGTAGCCGATTCGTTAAGATAGTAACAGCATTTTTCATTTAAGAACATGCATGTTTTCCCCTTATATGCTGCTAGCAAGTTAAGGGTTTAGTGGTTCTGTCGGACGACTTGTGCTAAGGATGTTACCTGTTTGGGAAGGGAGATGAGAGAGTGAGAAGTGGAATTTATAGAACATTGCAGTTTGTAAAGGGCTGAGCTTGAATAACAGTTTGTCCTACTGGTTTTCCAGACAAACCGGCTGCAGCGAGAAAGGAAGTAAAACAGTCCCACTAGCACAGGTTGGAAATACTGCACGCTGTGAGTGAGGGCTGGGCTGAGTGAGTGAGCTCCACAGCCATTTACGTTTTGCTTGTACATGGTGAGCTGTGGGACAATAGTGACTGCAAGGCAAGGGAACTGACTAGAAGTGTTGAGACATGTTGTTAATGTTTTGTTGCTCTAGAAAGAAAGCACCAGGGGGCTGTTAAGGGAGGTGTTTATGCTTTGGGTATGTTTACAAAAGGGTTGCTTATCTTGTTGGAGAGTAGGCGATGCTACTATTGTCTGGGTGGCCTGGATAAAAAGTGGTATGTTGAGAAGTGGGGTTGGGCACATATTTATACCATTTCCTAATGATAGTGAGTCCACTGGGACTGCTGGTAGCAGCGGACGTTGGAGTGAAGCACAAAGGAAGCAAGAGGCGTTATGTCTTCCTGAGGCACTGAGTACGAGGGCTGCTTTCAGAATGAGTTGTATCCACTTCAAAGGACTGTTGCGGTTTTTTCCGTTAATTGCATTGCTAAGTTGTTTCTACTTTCACAGATCTTATCGGCAACTACATGCAGTGGCTTATGTAATTGACCGGGCTAGAGTTGTGAGGAGAGGGCTGAACCACCTGTTGGGGTGTCTGAGAGGCCTCAGAGAAATAGGTGAGGTGGAGGAAAAGTGCAGACAGGTGGAGGGGCCGGTGATCGGGTTGCAGACAACTATGGCAATGACTTTGGTTTGGATTTTATAATAACCTCTGTATTCTATCAGCAGGTTTTGCTTAGAGATTGCTTCCCAACTGTGAATTGCCACATGTATGTGTCTGAGACTAGGGAGGGGGGTGGGTGTAACAGAATTGAGTAAGAAGTGAAGTAGAAGATGTTTTCGTAAAGCACAAGGTGGCAGGGCTCACCATCTGAGTGGAGTCATGGTCATGGTGTGAGTCAGGGGGACCTGGGGATGCCCTTCTTCTCGGCCTCTACTCCCCACAGTTTGAGACGCCATGGGAAGCTTACTCTCTACCCTCCTGTTCCGGGGAGTCCAGGACTCTTCCAGTGAACCCCTAACTCTGACTGAGCCGTGCCTGGCTCCAGACATTTGCTCTAAGTGCCTGATCTTCTTCTGTAACCAAGTGTGGCCTCAATACCAATTGGACAATGGATTGCACTGGCCAGACATGAACACAGAGACAAGAGCTGGGGGAGGAAGATACTCACTGGTAGATGCGGTGGATGGCAGCTGAGAGGTCCTAGTTGGAGGAAAGGTGGGATGAAGGAGAGAGGGCGTCACATTTGCCCAAGGGTGGACAGGAGTGCATCAAGACACCCCTTCCTCCTCCCAGGTTTTACACACCAAGATGAGAGGTTGAGAGGAGGTACAGGTAGGAGAGAGTGCTCAGCGAGGGATGCAAAGCAAAGATATGCTTTATTGGAGGTAGGGAAGGGCTTTGGGGAAGAAAAGGGACAGCAGAGACTGAGATAGACAGGAGCATCTCGAGCTCCTGGGTGGGTCCCAAGGCCTGAGAGTTAGGCCAGGGAAGCCATGCCCTCTATTGGGATGGTGGGATATATATATAGGGTTTGAGCTATAGGCATGTGGGCTCATGAAAGAAAAAGGGAGTTTTTTTTTTTTTTTTGCTGCGTTTGCAAGTTTTGGATTGGGAGATGACCTGTGGGCAAATCATCTCTTTTTTTTGGGGGGGGGGGGGCATCGTGGGAGCTACCCAGTGCTGCTCCAGAGAGCCGCCGCTGGATTTGAACTGCCAAGCCCACGGGCCGCAGTCCCGCACTCAACCACTTACGCCACCGGGGCTCAGCCAACCATCTCTTTTTTCAAACACGCTTCTGGAATGTTAGAGGGGGAAGTTCTGTGCCTTGCACGGGTAGAGGCTGTGCCCTACTTGGGAAGATGAGCTCTGTTAGACGCCAGAGGCAGGGGTTACAAAGTTCAGCAGGTTGTTCATCTCCTTCTTGTGAGGCTGGTGCAAACGGGTGCAAGTAGCTGCCTGGTCCAGGAGGCTGCCTGGTGTGACTCTGGCCCCCAAAGTCAGAAAGCCAATTCTTTCTATCTGGTTAGTCAACAGAAACACTCTGCAAATATCCTCAGATTTGAGGCGCTTCTTGCTAATCGTCAAGGAATTGCACCTCACAAATTACTGTGAAACATAAATGAATGTAAAAATACCCGAGAGAGTACATGATTCTTACCCCCACCCCAAGAAGGGAATTCTAAAGTGAAAGAATATATAATCTCTACGAATTCCATAATAAGGAACCCTGAGAGTGTCGTGGATTATGGCCAACCCCCCACCCCCACCCACCCATGGGGAAGGATCCTCTCTTGCTCTCATTAAGATTTCAGACTCAGAAACCCAAACAGGCTGTCCTTCTCTGTCCTAGGGGCTCACTGTGAATCGGAATCATGGTGAATTACAGTGAGTTTTGGGGGTGTAATCAGGTTTCAGGTTGGACTGCACCAAGACAGCCTGTGTGAGCGTCGGACAGTCTGCTGGTTAATAAGCTTCTCTCTTCTTCCTTCCTAACTCAATTAGTGACTTTATGTCAGCTGTTCCAGGGCACAAACCTTCATTGGAGGTAATATTGTCAAGCTACACAAAGACCCGGGGAAACCTTAAATGCATAGTGTGAACTGAAAGAAGGAGTGTGGAAAAGCTACCTGTCGTCATGGGACCAATCCTGACACATGGTGTGTAGAACCACGGAGTCTTCAATGGCTGGTTTTTCAGAAGCAGATTGGCTTGTCTTCCACGGCACCTCTGGGCGGCTCTGACAGTCAGCGGCTGAATGCTTATCCACTTGCAGTTGTGTATACACTCCATGACATTTTGGAGAAGGCAAAACTACAGAGACAAACTAAAAGACCAATGGATGCCCGAGGTTCCAGGGAGAAAGAGGGAGGGAGGGACAAACAGGTGAATCCCGGGTCACGTCTAAGGCAATTAAGCTATTCTTTAAGATGCTGTAATGATGGACACAAGACATGGTGGGTTATGACATATGTCAAAATCTACAGGTCTATACAGTATGCACAAAGAGTCAACCCGAATGTAGGTTATTGATTTCAGTCAATAATGTGTCTGCGTTGCTTCATCAACTATAACAAACACACCACACTGATGCAAAATGGGAGCCCTGGAGGTTGGAAGATTTATCATCTTAGAAACTCCTGTAGGGTCGTATGGGACCACTGTGAGGTAGGATTGACTGGATGGCAGTGAGCTTACAAAATGTAAACAACAGAGAAACTGTGTGTAGAAGGGAGAGAGAGTTCATGCAAGCTCTGAGCACTTCTGTGCAATTCCTCTGTCAATATAAAACTGTTCTCCAAACTAAAGTGTATAAAAAGTTGTGCACACACACACACACACACACACAGGTGTGTGTGTGTGTGTGTGTGTGTGTGTAGCTTTTTTCTAAACCATATTTACTCAGGAGAACAAGAATGGTTCTCAGATTTCTGGCCTCACTATGAATAGACAAAGAGTGGGACAATTTCCAAGGGTGGTGGAGGAACCGCTAGGAAAGCTGAGTCTCACCTGAAGTCTCTTGTCTTAGGTTCCCTTTGTCAGGTGGCCCTGGACACGGGTCACTGGACAGGAAGTCCACATAAAGACCTCAGCTGCCCCCTGGCGGTCTGACAGCAGGAGGCAGGCAGCAGGTCATGTCAGTGCCTGGATTTTCTCCCCATTGCATAAGGAGGCATCACTCTGTCACTCCAACTCCCTCTGGGAACCTACAGTCCTAGGCTGGGTTGAGACTATGCTGTTGAGACCGTGGAGAACCCCTCTAGTTAAAGGTTCCAATAGATGTTGTTTGTGTTGTAGGCGACACTGGATTCACAGTGACCCTAGGTACATACAACACAGAGAAACACAGTTACATTCTGCCCTGTCCTCCCTGTCTTCTCGACATTTGGGCCATTGTTACAGTTCCCGGGTAAATCCATCTCTTTGAAGGTCTTCCTGGCTGAGCCCCGGTGGCGTAGTGGTTGTGCACGGGACTGTGGCCCACTGGGACGGAGGTTCAATTCCAGCAGTGGGGCTGGACCTCCTACTCCGACCACCGGAGAGCAGTGATTGCCCCCGCCCCCCCAAAAAAGAAGGTCTTACTAATTCTCACGGATTGTCTACTTACCAAACAGTTAAGACTTTAAAGAGATCATTCACTGCAGATGTGCCCAGCATAGTACGTTGTTTGATTGTTCACTTCTGCTTTCTTTTTTTTTTTTTGGGGGGGTGGGGGGCATCACTGCTCTCCGGTGGTGGGAGTAGGAGGTCCAGCCCCACTGCTGGAATTGAACCTCCGTCCCAGTGGGCCGCAGTCCCGCGCACAACCACTACGCCACCGGGGCTCGGCCCTCACTTCTGTTTTCATGGGTACTGATCGTGAAAACACAGAAAACAAATCCTCGACAACTTGAATTTTTTTTCTCCATTTCTTTTATGACAGTCCTTCTTGATCTAGTGTTGAATATTTCAATCTTTGATCTTCATCTGCAAAAGTGTTTTCAATCCTCTTCACTTTCAGAACTCAAGGCTGTGTCATTGGCATCATCACCCAGGGTGGTGTGTCTTTCTCCTATCCTGATTCTGTGTTTTTCCTCATATGGTCCAGCTTCTTGAATCATTTG
>PVJH01030172.1:0-25112 GCA_004026705.1 Nesogale talazaci
TTCATCCTTAAAACTCTCATATCTGATTGGTTTCTCACATAAGAGCACATAAGATCATTACATAGCTGCCAAATCTTTGTGAATTATGGTTCAGCCAAGTTGACACACATTTTGGGGGTGGGGTGGGGTGGGGGGATGCACAATTCAATCCACAACAGAGAAGCTGCTGTTAGGTGTCTTTGATTTCGACTCATAGAATCAGAATGCACAATAGTATCAAACGGTTCTGTCCTATCATCACAATCTTTTCTGTCTTTGAACTCATTGTCATAACTATTGTATCAATTAATCTACTTGAGGATTTCTCTCTTTCTTTCTTTCTTTCTTCTGACCTGCTTTAAATTACTAAGCATGAGTTCCTTCTTTTAGGTAAAGCCTTAAAGCATTGTTTATTTTGTTCACAGAATCCT
This sequence comes from Nesogale talazaci, assembly GCA_004026705.1. Classification (NCBI taxonomy): domain Eukaryota; kingdom Metazoa; phylum Chordata; class Mammalia; order Afrosoricida; family Tenrecidae; genus Nesogale; species Nesogale talazaci. The sequence continues at coordinate 411 of PVJH01030172.1, forward strand.
TCAATATTGAAACTGAAGACTTAATTTTCCCCTCAATTATTTGAACTTAAGAAATGCAGCATATGTTCTTTTTGCATTTCTAATTCTATGTCTTTGCACATTTTCTTTTAGTACTCCATTCTGCAGTCTCAAGAAGCCTTTTGAAATTTTTGTGCAACCCCTTTACTTGATTATTTCTTTCAGTCCCTGTAAAAATGGTGAATGATGGGTATATAACATTCTCTGACATTCTCTGACCTCACAAGGGGGAAAGAGACTCACATTCAACCTCAGACCATATCTGATTCCTATGAGGCAAAGGATGAGATATATCTCCACTCTCCAAACTTCTTAAACAAGATACTAAGAGTCTGTACCACGGCACTCTCCACTTACTGTGGGGTTCACTAATTCAATACTAAGTAAAAATGTTCATTATTATGAGACATTTTCTGCAGCCTGCGGGCAAACCTCTCTTTGGCTTTTTGTCTCTTAACCTCTTGCTCTCTTTCCTGCTAGGTCAATATTACATAACTTTTAATTATTTTAGCACTACTAATATAAATATCTGTTGGGTACTTCACCAAAAGCCCAAGCCTGGATGCACTCAGCTCTCACAGGTTAGCCAACTATTTCCCTCTGGTAAGTGCTCAAAGGCACTCTGGGCTAGAAAGTTGAGGCTACGTGTCTTGCTTTCGGTGATGCTGTCTATGCTGCTGAATTTCCTCCCCCCATTAGTCAGAGAGCTATGACACCAAGACCAATTGGGAAGAAAGAATATATTCCCAATTTGCTTGGCCATACCATCCTTTGGTGGGAATTACAAAGACTAGGGATAGTAAAACCATATAAAGCAATTCATTGCACACTTTGCTCCTCCAAATTCAGGAGCTAGTTTCAGAGACTCTTTTGACATCCATTTTGGTTTTCCTTTTTAATGACTCTCTTAGGCTGAATTATCTAGAGAAACAAAATCAGTGACATTCATATGTATATAAGAAAAAACTTTGTATTAAGAAGTGATTTTACATAAAGAAGACATTCTAGCCCAGCATGATTCAAGTGCACGTGAGTCAAAGCCCTCTTCAGACTCCCATAACTGCAGGTGAATGGTGCAGAAAAGTGAAGCAGGAAGCGTCACAGGCTGCTAGTGGAGAATCCATGTATCCAAGATGGGTGGAACCGTGGTATATTGATGCTCAGTGTCAGTGGCCTGAATTTGGCTGTCCCTGGAGTCTGATACAGAATCCCAGAAAATAATGTGGAAAAAAAGCCAAAGACTTATTTTCACTGAGTTTTTTAAATGTCATACCTCCACGGAGACATGATTAGGCTACTACGTGATTGACAGGTTAAACTCCAGCCCTACTACCACAAAGGAACCTTCATGTTGGCATAAAATATAACTATCACAATACAATGACTATTTGATTTCTTCATCTCTTCACTCACATGTTCTTCAATCATTAGCATTCAATATGTCAAATCTATTCTTGAGATGGTCTCTAAATTAAAGTAGGATACAGTTAATGTCACATTTTTTATCTAATTGATTTGTTTTAATTTTCTTAAGCTCCAACTTCAACATCTATAATATTGTCAGATTTAAAATGGCCAATATCAGTCCTTTTCAACTCACTAATGTCTCCCATGTCCATCTTGATGTATTCCATTTCATTCTTGATGACTTCTGATTTTCCTTTATTCATATTTCTTATATTCTACTTTCTGATTATGAATGGATTTTTGTAGATGTTTCTTCCAATTATAAATCCTACCACATTCACCAATGAGAGTTTCCCCAAGGTTGCTCCATACATGCCATTCAAGTTTATTCTATTTTGAGGAGGCAGTTTCACAGTTATATTCTGGGTGCCTTCCAACCCAAAGGGCTCAATTTCTGCTCTGTATCAAGCAATATTCCAGGGCTATTCAGAAGGTTTCCAAAAGTGGTTCACTCATTCTTTTATTCCAGTCTGGAATGTCTGATGAAACCTGTCCACCAAGGTAACCCTGCTGGTGTTTGATATGTCAGTAGCATAGCTTCTAGCTTCACAGGAATGTAAAAATCATTACACATTACAACAAATTGGCAGTGGCAAGGAAGTAGTTGAATAGTGTTTCATTGTGTAGATGCTATTTTTTTCCACTCACTCATTAGAGGATATTTGGGATGTTTTCAGTTTTAGCAAACTCTGAATTGTGGCTTTATGTACATTTACTCATTGGAAATTGTGTGAACATAAATGTATGTACAACTTTATAAGAAACTGACAAATGGCTTTCTAGAGTGGTTGAATCATTTTACAGTCTCACTCATAATGTATGAGAGTTATTATTGTCCACATCCTTGTCATGACTTCATATTGTCAATATTTTAAAATTAGCATTCTAGTAGATATATAATATTACTTAATTTGGAAATTTCTTTATACTTCAGTAATGACTAATGATGTCAAGCATATTTTTGTGTATACTTGTCATTTATATATCTTCTTTTATCAAATGCCCACTAAAATAGCTTTTCTTATTATTAATTTTGAAAATTCCTCATATTTTCTAAATAAATGTTCTCTGTTCTCTGTTTGATAAATACTTTCACCCACTCTACCATTTGTCTTTTTATTCTGTGTCCTTAGCAGACTAAATTGTTCAACAAGGAACAATTAATTCATTTGTTGATTGTTGTTTTGGTGTCATATATAAGAACTTTTTAGCTAACTATATTTCAATTAAGTATTACTCACCCTGTGTTGTGTAGATCATAGTTCATTTTATAACATATGAATGTCCAGTACTGTTTGCTACCATTTCTACATTAAATGGCTTTTGCAGCTTTGCAAAAAATCAATTGATTCTAGTTTACTGGATCTTTTTCTGGATTTCAGACTTGTTCTGCTTGTCTGTGTCCATTTATTTTCACCAAGTGCCATACTGTCATAAGCATTGTGGAATCATGTAACTGTTGTGAGGTGTCTTTGAATTGGTTTCATCGTGCGGTGATGCCATATACAACAAGACAAAACACAGCTTGTCCGGGATGTACTCTGTTCACTGTGCTTCAATTGATATTTTTAATCCAATTGTTGAAGAAACTATGTCAGCCAATCTCATTATGGATTTTTTCTTTTTTTCACTAAACTTAACTGGATTTTGAAACCTCTAGCTACCCTTTGGAGAAAGATGAAGCTTTTTGTCTCTATAAAGAACAATAAATACATGGCCTTGGGTAATAACTACATTGGCAACTGTTTAATCTAGTTTTCAATAATACCATAATTCTACATGAACAAGAACTTAACGTTATAGAGTGACTAGGAAGTGTCTTATTAAAACTGTCATTCTAGAAGTGCTTGCTGCCAGAGTTTGATAAAATGCAGGACTGAATTTAAAAAGCTGTGGATTTATTAATACTATTTTATAGAATATACAGTTGCAAGCTGTTCTTTCTCAAACAAGTATTACAAAAGCAGATTATAAATACAGTAGCTTTTGAGGCTTTTTCCTTCAGCTTCAGAGTGGCAATTTAATTTCAGCAAAACAATAATTTCTCACAAAGTAAAGTTGATGTTCATCTAAATTTTATTAGTTTCATTTTTTGTTTGAATTTCATTTAAATCTAATCTAGGTTTTATTATTATATATGAGCTATGGAATAAGAAATTCATACCTAATTTTATATCTAATTATATATTTATACAATTGTATATTTTTAGGTAGTAGTAGTATAAAAAAGAGGAGAGGTGTTGATGACTTTAGAAAAGTAATTTAAAGAGCATATATCACTAGGGGTTGAGGAATAGTTTTCAAAATGTGATTCAAGAACAAACAGCAGTAAGATTACTTTGTAACTTGCTAGAAATATAATCTCTGAATGTTCATTCTGAGCAGCCAAATTAAGAAATCTAGTGGTGAAGCTAGCAGTTTGAGTTTTAACAAGTGTTGTGTTTTGGATGAAGTAGTTTAAAAACAGTCACTCTATTTCATCTTCTCTCTAGTTCAGAATCTCACCCCCACTTGTACTTCCTGCACTACAATCTTATATTTCTAACTTACATTCCAGAAAACTGTAAAATAGATTTCTCTAGGACTTGTTTGTCATGCCACTTCCTTTAACAAACAACTTCTTTAGCAATAAAATATTGATGAAAGTTAAAAATAGAATATTGATGAAATGGCAATAGTTACTGACCTCTAAGCCATTTTTCTAGTTTTTGCCTTCAGGAAAAGCACCTTACATTGTTTGAAGAATTAAAAATATTTCCTAAACGGGAAATTATTTTTACATGAAGAATTTATCACTTGGATTTCCTGTAATCCCCTCTCTCAGGCACATGCCTGTGTAAGGTCATTTAGATTCCCTATGGAAATAGGAGCATATGAATCAAAGATGCAGAGGTAGTGAAGGATTCATGATGGCTGTGGGGTAGTAGCATAAATAATCAATTCTCAGGTGCAGTAGGAATAGAGATTTTATTGTGGAATGTGTTCAGTATTAGTGGCATGTGTGGACGGGTATAGCAGTGAGGGCTGGAGCAGCATCTTGGGCATCGATTTTGGTGGTTGTATATTTTTTAGTTTTTTAAGAGATTGTGTAAGCAACTCCTTACTCATTTAAACCATCTTCTTTCACTTAAAAAATAAATCAGCTAATCTATATCTAAGATACTAAGTACCTAAATTTCAAACTACGAAACTGAATGTAATAGACCTTAGATCACATTTTCAGATTCATGTTTCACTGCATTGTGCCCCCACAGCCACCCCTCCAACCTCTCCCGTCTTCCTTCCAGCTCTGGAGCATGCACTATTTCATAAATGTTATTTTATTTGTTGTAAAATTGACGCTGACTCATGGCAATATTATATGCAATTGAATACAGTATGGTCCAGTGCTGCACCATATGCATAAATGTTATGTTTTTTTTTTTATCTATGCTTCCGATATTCCCTTTCAGTGGAAAGTTACTCATCTAGTTTACCTATCAAATTTATTTTTTGTGCTTATAATTCATTGCTGCTGCATCGATTTGACTCCTAAGAGTACCACCTGTGCAAACAGAATTGCTCTGGAAGTTTTCTAGGAAGTTAACTGCCAGAGCTAGGTTCACAGATACACTGATTGGATTCAAACAGAAAATATTTCAACCTGTTGAGTTTATTTATCTTTTAAGACCCATTGATTCCTACCACTATGAATTTATGACTAGAAATAAGAGATTGCATACATGTATGTAAAATACTGAATTACTGACATGCTCAGGAGGACAACTATTAACAATTAAAAACTTCTTATAGCGAGTAGGCTTTAGAATCAACAATCCCTGACCATCTTTTCTATAACTTCCATATGGAGCTTTCTTCAATAATTTATAGAATATAGACATCCTCATTTTAATTGAGGCATTTTGGGTCATGCAAACCGTAAATATGTTCTACTGTTAATTGAAGGTTGGAGGTTTGAATCTAGCCAGAAACACTTAAAAAGAATGATCTCCTCCCAAATGAGCCATTGAAAACCTTATGGAGCACTTTTACCATGACACAAAAGAAGATTGCTTTGGGTCAGAGTTGAACAATGGCAACTGTAAACTTTAAAAGAATATAGTAAATTATAGCATTATGATGTCATAAGTCCATTAAAAATGTTAATCTAAAACACAGTGAAGATTATTTTCAATAGCAAATAATATATGAGTAAAGACCCATTTTTTTATTGTGTGAATTTTGAGAATTCTAAAAAAATATTTCCTTGGGGGGCCTCTTAAAATCTTACAACAATTCATCATTCAGTTGTATTAGGCATACTTGTGTGTATGTTGCCATAAACATTTCCAAAACATTTTCTGTCTACTTGAAGGAGTTCTTGGTATCAGCTCCTCTTCCCACCCCCCATGAATCAATTATATATTACCGTTATTATTCTGTGTCTTACACTGTCTGTTGTCTCCCTTAACCCACATTTCTGTTATTCTTCCGCTTGGTTGTAGACTATATATCTAACCTTGTGATGGGTAATCCTTTTCTTCTCCCCCACAGCCCACAGACCCCACCATAACTCTACTCTTATGATATCATTTTCACTACTGTTCCTAAGGGTTTTATCTGTCCCGAATTCCATGTGTTAAAGCTTTTCTCTGTTCCAATGTGTGCACTCTGATCTAGCTGGATTTGTAAGGTAGAACTGGGTCATGATAGTGAGATGGTGGGTGGGGGTAGGAAGAATTCAGGAACTACAGGAATGTTGTCTATTTTGTCAGTACTACACTGAACAATGATTGAATTGCCCCTTCCTGCAACCCTTCTTTGGGAGTGTGTGTCCAATTTTCTACAGATATCTTTGGGTCTCCACTACAACCCCCCTCTTTCATATTGATATAAATGTTTGGGATCTTTGATATCGGATCCCATCAACACCTCCATGTGGGCTTATTTGCTTCCTTGCTAGATGGCTGCTTGTTTAAATCCAAGCTTTTAAGACCCCAAGTGCTATATCTTTTTTTTAAATAAATAATTTTATTGGGGGTTCATACAACTGTTATCATGATCAATACATACATAAATTGCATGTAGAAGATATTTGTACATTTGTTGTCATCATCATTCTCAATCATCATCCTTAGGTCTCTGGTATCAGCTCCCCATAATTCCCCTCCCTCCCCATTCCCCCCTCCCCCATGAACCCTTAATAATTTACAATTTGTCATTGATTTGTCATATTGTACACTGTCTGATGTGTCCCTTCACACACTTCCCTATTGTCCATATGCCAGGACAGATGTTATATGTGGATTCCTACAATTAGTTCCCCCTTTCTATGCCACCTTCCCTCCACCCTGCTGGTATCAACACATTCACCAATGGTTCTGAAGGGAACATCTGTCCTGATTTCCCCATGTTTCTGGTTCCTATCTGTACCTGTGTACATCCCCTGGTCTAGCTGGATTTGTAAGGTAGAATTGGGATCATGACAGTGGGTGGGAAAAAGCATTTAGGAACTAGAGGAAAGTTGCACATTTCATCTTTGCTACACTGTACCTTGACTGGCTGGTCTCATCCCTGCGACCCCTCTGTAAGGGGATGTTGCTTCACCTATTGATGGGCTTTGGGTCCCCAATCTGTACTCCCCCTTATTTATAATAACATAATTTTAATTCTTTGATATCTGATACCCTTCAACACCTCTGGTATGCTTCTTCCATGTGGCTTTGTTGCGTCTCAGCTAGATGACTGCTTATTTACTTTCAAGCCTTTAAGACCCCAGACATTATCTTTTTATAGCTGGCCACCATCAGCTTTCTTCACCACAGTTGCTTATGCACACCTTTATCTTCAGTGATTGGGTCTGAAAAGTGAGCATGGAATGCCAATTTAATAGAATAAAATATTCTTGCATTGAGGAAATCCTTGAGTGGAGATCCAATGCCTATCTGCTATCTTAATACTAACCCTATAAGTATATGCATGTAGATCTAGTTCCCCATCATCATATATAAATATATTCACCTATGTGCATGCCTATATTTAGACCTCTATAAATGTCCTTTACCCCCCAGCTCTTTCCTCTATTTACTTGTACCTTTCTCTTGCCCCAATATTATGCTCAGCCTCCATTTGGGTTTCAGTATGTTCTCTCTGTTATATTACTCTTGATCAATCTCTATCAGGCTTCTCACACCCACCTTGCCACTGATTTTGAATCTCTTGTTGTTCCCTTGTCCCTGGGATAGACAACACCACCTTATTCCCCCATCTCCCCATCTTCTATGTCCCCCCGAACCATGAGTCCCATTGGTTTCTCCTCTAGACTGTTTGTTCAGCTTATCTTATCTAGATAGAATTACAGAGATAATGGTATGTTCAAAAAATAAACATGATGTCACAAGATGAAGTGACAAAAGAAACCAAAAGGATGACAACAAAAAAACTCGATGTTTGGAAAAAGTATATAAATAAGTAAAAAACCAAAAATAATAATATCAAAAGAAAAACCTGTAAATAGTTCAAAGTCTGGTCATTGACCTCCAGGAGTGTCCTCCGGTTGAGTCAGATGGGGTGTGACATCCTGGCTGTACTCCCTTGGGAACTCCATGCTCAGCTTCTCCTATTTGTCTGCTGCATGACCTTGCCTTGGTGTGATGAGGTCAGACTGGGTGCATTCCTAACCAGGATTCACCACTATTGTCCCTGGAGGGCCTTCGATCAACAGGGCATAATGTATTTCATTCTGGGGCTGACCATATGGATCTCTCTGTGGAATGGCTCTTCTGAGTGGGGAGAGCTTTCTTGAGACTTGATGGGCCAGTATGCACTCCCCTCTCTGTTCCTCCCCCTTTATTTGATCTTGTGTTCTTTGGTCAGATATGTCCCTCTCCCCCTGCCATAGCCTCAGTGCTGACTTTCAAACAAACTCCCCATGGGGCTAGGGCTGGCTCTCCACATAGTGGATTGGGGTTGGGCCTTTGGACCCCTCCGATGACTCCCTGCTCCATGCTGCAATGGCATCCTAGAACCTCAGATTTAAGTTTGTTTCTTCTTTCCCTGTGGAGATATCAACCATACTCTCCCCTTGGGTGGGTTAGTGCCCCATTCCCCCATTATACATTGCCATCTCCCTCTCCCCTCAGTTGGCTACCACATGTAGCCCTAGATTTGGTCTGGCCCCAGTCATTCTACCTGGTTCTCACCCCAGGAATTTCTGTACACCGTAGCTTTCCCTCCTATATCCCCTTTATGCCCCTTCTGCATCTTTTTTAAAGCTTATCTCAGCAGATTCATGCTGTACATTTCCTTCCAGGCTTGGCTTACTTCACTGAGTATAATTTCTTCCAGTTCTTCCCATGCTGCGATATGCTTCATGCTTTAATCACTACTTTTTAGGATGCATAGTACTCCATTGTATGTATATGCCACAGCTTTTAAATCCATTTGTCAATTGACGGAAATTTGGGTTGTTTACAACTCCTTGCAGTTGTGAACTGTGCTGATATGAAAATTGAGTTACAGATGTCTGGCCATGGTTTGTTCCTTACCTCTTCTTGGGTATGTGCCCAGTATGGGGTTTGGTAGGTCCTATAGTAGCTCAACTTCCATCTGTCTTAGATATCATCAAATCGACTTCCATAGTGGTTGTACATACCTACAGACTCACCAGCAGCAGGTAAGAGTTCCTGTTCCCCACAGCTACTCCAACACTTGCTGCTTTCTGATTTTTGAATTGGGCTATCTTTGAGGGTGTTAGGAGGTATCTTATTGTTGTTTTGATTTGCGTTTCTCTTATGGCTAATGACCAGGAACATTTTCTCATATATTTATTGGTCATTTGGATCTCTGCCTCTGTGAAATATCTGTTCAGGTCCTTTGCACACATCCTCAGTGGGCAGTTAATTTTGCTCTTTTTGGAAGCTATCATGGTTTGTAAATTTTAGTAATGAGGCCTTTATCTGATTTGTCATTGCTAAAGATGTTTTCCCAGTCCATGGCCTCTATTTTTATTCTTTTGGTGAATTCTTTCAATGTATACAGGTGTTTTATCTTTAGTATATCCCACTTGTCAATTTGTGCTTCCTCTGTGTTTGTGTTCTTCCCTATTTCTGATGCTCTGTGTATTCCCTGTGCCAAAATTCTGAGGTGGACTGCAATTTCTTCATTGACAGTCTCAATAGTTTGGGGGTTTACCTTGAGGTCTGTGATCCATCTTGAGTTTATTCTTATGCACAGAGTGAGATAAGGGTCTTGCTTCATTTTTCTACAGGTAGAGATTCATTTTTTTTCAGTACCACTTGTTGAAGAGGGCATTTATTTCCCATTTGATATTTCTAGGCCCCTATCAAAGATCAATTGGCTGTATGCTGATGTTTTTTTTCTTGGTTTTCAGTTCTTTTCCATTGGTCTGAGTATCAGTTATACCAGTACCAAGCAGTTTTGACTATTGTGGCTATATAATATGTTTTAAAGAAAGATGAGGATAATTGTATCGGAATTGCATTAAATTTATATAGTGCCTTGGCTAGAACTGACATCTTTACTATATTGTGTCTTCTGATCCATGAGCATGGATCTGTACATTTGTCAAGGTCACTCTTGGTTTCTTGTAATAGTGTTCTGTAGTTTTCCTCACATAGATCTTTTGCTCTTTTAGTCAGGTATATCCCTAGATATTTTAATTTGTGCTTTCCTAATGTGAAAGTTACCACCTTTTAAATCTCCTCCTCTGTGGACTTATCTGTTGTATAGAGCAGTGCAATAGACTTCTGTTTGTTGATCTTGTATCCTGCCAATCTGCCATACTATTGCTTTCAGTAGTCCCCTTGTGGGACTTTTGGAATTTTCCATATATAAAATCATATCATCTGCAAACAATGATAGTTTTATCTTATTTCCCCAGGCAAATATCTTTGATGTCTTTTCCTTACCTTATGCTGTTAGCTAAAACCGCCAATACAATATTAAATAAGAGTAGGGACAAGAGACATTCTTGTCTGATTCCCTTTTTCAGTGGGATTATGCTAGTCTTTTCTCCATTGACTACCACGATGGCTGTTGGTTTTTCATGTATAGCTTGTATTGTCTTGAGGAAATTACTTTCCATTCCTATCTTCTTGGGTGTCTTAAACAGGAATTGGTGTTGGACGTGGTTGAATATTTTTACTGCATTTATCAATATTATCATGTGGTTCTTATAGTTTTGCATGCCAATGTGATATTACTTGTCTTTTGTATTTTGAACCATCTCTGCATTCCTGGTAGGAATCCTACTTGGTCATAGTGAATTATTTGTTTTATATGCTTTTGTATTCTGTGAGCTAATATTTTGTTAAGGATTTCTGCATTGATATCCATTAAAGAAATTGGTTTGTAGTTCTCAATTCTTGTGAGATCATTGCTTGGTTTAAGTATCAGAGTTATACTAGCTTCATAGAAGGAATTTGGGAGCTTGCCATCTTTTTCTATGTTCTGAAAGAGTTTGTGTAGGATTGGTGTCAGTTCTTCCCTAAATGCTTGATAGAATGCTCCAGTGAGCCCATGTGATCCAGAGGATTTTTTGTTGGTAATCCCTTGATAAGCTTGTTTATTCCTTTTATTGATATGGGTTTGTTGAGTTTTCTAAGGGCCATCGGGGATAGTCTGGGGAGGGATTCGTTTTCCAAGAGTTTGTCTATGTCTTCCAAGTTGTTGAATTCATTAGAATACAGACCTTCATAGAACTGTGTAATTATCCTTTTGCTATCACTAAGGTCTGTTGTAATGTCTCCACTTTCATTCCTCATCCTTGCTATTGAAATGTGTTCCTTCCTTTGTTTTGTTAAATTTGTGAGATGTTTGTCAATTCAATTTTATCCTTTCAAAGAACCAACTGTTAGCTGCATTAATTTTTTCCATTGTTTTCTTATATTCTCTCTCCTGTCTCTTAGATCTAATTTTATTATTTCTTTTCTTTTGCTATTAATTGGATTGTCTTGTTGACTCTGTTGTAGGTGCTGTAGGTTTTGTGCATCAGTGCATCAGGTAAAAGTCTCTTCTTTTTGTGTGCATGTAATGCTATGAAACTTCCTCTGGTGACTGCCTTTGCTGTGTCCTATAGGTTTCGCATTCTCATTCTCATTAGTTTCTAGACATTTCCTAATTTCATCTCTGATCTGGGCCAGTACACTCTTCTTTTGCAATAAAGAGTTATTCATCTTCCAGTTGCTTACCCTTCTTTTATTTATCTTTCTTTCATTGATTTCCAATCTTATGGCACAGTGGATGGTGAGAGAGATCTGTATGATACCAATGAATTTAAATTTATGCAGATTCGATTTATTTCCTAATATGCGGTCTGTCTTTGAATATGTGCCACGTGGGCTTGAAAATAATGTGATTTTTTAAATTTGGATGGAGAGCTCTATAGATATCTACCAGGTGCAATTGCCTAATTATAGTGTTAGATCTTTAGTCTCCTTGTTAAGTTTCTTTCCCAGTGATCTCTCTTTCTCAGAGAAAGTCACCTACTATATTGAAGTCACCTACTATAATCATTGAACTATGATATATTTTTTTCATCTTTTGGAGCATTTGATTAACATATTCCACTGGATTCTTATTAAGAACATAAATTTTTAGAATACTTAGTACTTCTTTTTCTGTCATTCCATTGAGCATTACGTATTGTCCCTCCTTGTCTCTTTTTATGGTTTGCACTTTGAGTTCAATTTTATCTGAGTTTAGGATTGCTACACATGCTTTTTATGAATTGCTTTTTGCTTAGTGTGTTTTTCTCTAGTCTTTGATTCTCAGCATATTTTTTCCTGTGATCTTAAGATGTGTCTCCTGTAGGCAGCAGATTGATGGGCCATGTTTTCTAAACCAGTCCATTAATATCTGTCTCTTAAGGCCTGAGTTCTATCCAAAGATATTCAGGATTATCACATTTATCTGTGCACTCTGTGTTGTCATTTTATTGCTCTTGTTTTGGGTGTTTTCCTACCTACATGGGTTGTGTTCATGTGTATTTGTGGTTCATTCTTGTCTTCCTTCCATCACTGAGCCAGAGTTATCTTAGGGGTTGCTTCCCTTGATGGTCTTTGGGTAGAGTTGTTCTGTGTGGTCTCTTGTATGTGCTTGGTGATTGTTGTTCTTCTGCCCATACTGTTGGTGAGGATCTTTTGTAGGGCTGAGTTCCTTTTAGCATATTCTTTGAGATTTCCCTTGTCTGGGAAGACTCTCACTTCTCCGTCTATTTTGATAAATAATTTGGTTTGATAGAGTAGGCTTGGGTTTGCATGATTTTCCTGCAATTTTTGGCATATACTGCCCCACTCTCTCTTTTACTTCAGTTTCCATTGATAGATCTGAGTATATTCTTAACTGTTTGCCTTCATATGTGATTGCCAGTTTTTTCCTAGCTGCTCTCATAATTTTCTCCTTTTCCTCATAATTTGATAGTTTAACAACTATATGTCTTGGTGTTTTCTTCTTGGGGTTCAGCCTAGCTGGTGTTCTTTTGGCCTCCTGAATGGTTGTCTACTTTTCATTCATTAAGCTAGGGAAGTTTTCCTCCAAGCATTTCCTCACTATTTTGGATGTTGGTTTCCTTGACGCACCTTCCTCCAGTAGGCCGATAATTCTAATGTTGTTCCTTTTCATAGCAACAGGCATAGCCCTGAGGTTTCCTTCTGTTTTTCTGATAGACTTGTTAGACTTTTTCTCATATTTATTAATTTTTGCTTGCAAGTGCTCTAGGTCTCTGGTACCTCCTCTATTCTCTGGGCAATGTCTGAAAGTTTACTGTTAGTTTTTGTTAGCTCACGCCTTAGTTCTTATATTTCCCTTTGGTTCATGGCCGTTATCTCCTTGATCAATTCTTCCTTCGTCTGTAATGCTTCATTCATGTCCTGTATACGTCTTAACGTTCTGAAGATTTCTTTCTGTGGTTGATCAACAACCTCATTTTCTATGACTGCCCTTTATCCAGCTGGTCATCTTGCATTGGATTTGTTTTCTCTTTTCTTGTTGAACTATGGAAGCAGCTTTCTGGTTTTTGTTTGCTTACTGGCATTAGGTGCCATTTTCCCCAGTGTCTCAGAGCCCTGGACTCTCTCTTTGGGAGGCTGGTGGTAGATTTTCTGTACTTGCCTTTAGCCCACTACCGTCAGGGTTTGTGCTTCCCAATTGTCCTGCTGCGGTTCCCTTCTCACCTTCTCCTATGCTTTGTGCTACAGCTTCCCTCAGGTATCCTCAGGAACTATTTTCAACTGAGCATGTTGCATGTCTGATGGAAAGTGTTAACTGAGTGCAGGGTAGTGGGTTTAGGGGATGCGTTGGGGATTGGGTGACCTGATCCTGGCTAGGGACACTTCCCACAGGCAGGTGGGAGCGGAGGTCTGTTATTGGTGTGCAGATTCACCACTCAGAGCACAGAGGGGAGGGCGAGATCGAGCTGGAAGATGGGAACAAGTGCCTTCAATTAGCTTTGAATGCTTGGTTCCCTACTCCTCTGCTGCAATCAGATCCACCACACTTCCATCCACTGCCGAGAGGGTCTCAAGTGTAGTGGTTATGTGGGACTCTCCAAGTGTGTGTGCTGTTGCAGAGCAGGAGCCTGGCAAGGAGTGGGTTGGCTGGCACTGAACACAAAGGCGAGCCCCCAGAGCAAAAAGTCTCTGGTTGCCTCATGGCACCCGGGCATGGGCCTCTTGGGTGGGAGAGGGGCAAGCCAGCTGCTCCACATGGGACAAGAATCTCTGAGGGTGGGGAATGGGGCAGGGGTGCAGGTTTGCATATATTGTTCCCATGGGACCTCGGGCACCCTGGGTGGGGAGGACTGACTGGCGATTTGCTCAGACACCAATGCAGTGCAGACCCCTCTTCCCATGGTTCACAGAATGGGTGCCCGAATGGCTGCCGCAAAAGAAATGGCAGAGGCTGTGGCAAGTGCTGGTGGTAAGGTTCATGCCAGCTTCTGGTTCAGATAAGTGCCTGAACTTTCTTGGGAGTCAACAGACTGATTTGATACCTCTAATTGGCCTTAAATCTCCTCTACTCATTCTTCTCCAGGAGTGCCCGGCATGAGCTACCTATCTGGCCAGCTTCTTCCCCAGTCTCCCCAGATGTTACATGTTTTGATAGTCAGTCACCATCCACTTTCTTCACCACATTTGATTATTTGCCAATTTATCTTCAGCAATCGTGTTGGATAGGTAAGTATCAAAGAGTGTCAGGAATTACAACAAAGTGTTCTGGTGTTTTAGGGAGTTCTTTAGTCCATCAGCTAGCTTAATTTTTAATGTATAAATATACGCACATTGTCCTCTATCCCTTTCATTATAAATTCATATCTTACATATATGCATGCCCATAGCTATATCTCTATAAATAGTTTTGTTTATTATTTCTTTCCTTATTTCCTTTCATCTTCCTCTTATCCCACTATCATGGTTACCCTCTGTTCAACTCTCAGTAATTCCTCTTGGATATATTGTACTTGATCTAACCAGGCATTATACCCCCTCCTAGACATCAGTTTTAGATCTCTTTTTCCTTTATATCTGCATATGTTGGCTCCCTGCTCCCCCTTCCTGCCCTCTCCTCTCCGAATTTTTTGTTTTCTAAACTGGATATTTATTTTACTGCTTCTTTAATTTGTGTAGTATCCATGTAGTTTGTGGTACTGTGTCAAGGTAGAAAATTGTTCCATATTCATATGAGGTAACTTGTTCATTATTTATTTGGCACTCACTCTTACACCAAACAGACATGATATTATCTTTGACTACATGAACAATCTTGGACTGATCTGACTAAAATCATTTTAACTCTCATCCTTGCCTACTTCTACTTCCTATATTCCTGTACACACAAAGAAAGCATGAAAGTCTGATGACCAGAATGAGTGCGTTATCTCCAATCTCTAATTTGAAGCCAAGTTTATAAGTAACAGAAAAGAAAAATTCTGTCTTTGATGACATTATTAAACTATCAATTCACCAGCCCTAAATCCCACACCAGTTTAATTCACTGCATATCTCCATTTGGTTTGTGCATTGCATAACTCTTTTTAAAAGACTGAAGTGTGAGTCATGGTTCTGAAGTTAGTAGTCTGGATGTATTTATTACTAAAAACAATATCACTTTAATGCTTAAGTCACCTTTTTAAAGGACTTTACTTGTTCACACAAGTACTCTGATATCTACCTAATGTATGTATCTGGTTTTGCTTATTTTGCCACAGCAGATTGTGTGTATTTTCCTAGTTAATTTGACATCTTCTTGAGGGTAGAGGTATATGTGCCATCTTTGTATAGTTTGAGTGTCACCTACTATCTGTCTCATAAGGATTAAATACATCTTTGATTTATATGCCCTTATTTTATATCACTTGCATTTTATTTATTATTTATTTTATTTTATTTTTATTATATTTATTATATTATATTTATTATTTTATTATTATTTATTATTTATTTATTATCTTTCCTTGTATTTTTACATTTGTTCCTTATCTGAATTTAAAGGCCCATGGGAAAGAAACAGTACAATATAAATCTTATATCTCCCTGGTACCTATTAGAAGGAAAATCTTTGGTATAATTACTAGGTTGATGATCAATATACAGTTATCATTTATTGAGCACCTACTCTATGCCAGTTTCATCAACTGGTACTTTATATACATTCATTCACCTAATCTTTACAAGAAATTTTGTATGTAAGAAATATTCTTGCCAGTTTATTCTCAGGAAAGTTGTGAATCTGTGTAGGATTACATAGTTATTTGAAGTATAAGATCAGGATTATAAACTCAAAAATCATGTGGTGCATAAAGAGGATAATGAGATATATAAATTCCTTGCCTGCTTTTGATATCCTGTGATTATATGATTGTAATACAAAAAATGAATCTAAATTTCAGAGAATTTCTATTCCAAAGTTAAATAAGATTGATAGTTTCATTCTTGTCTCTAGGATACCACTCTCCTTCTCAAAAAACCATCAAGTATCAAACTATCTAGTTCCTGTGATTTTCTGAAATCTGGACAGCAGGACAGTAGTATCGTATGGGTGGACGAGGCTCAGTGATAGCACAGGCATGGTGAACATAATCATGCTGAGATGCTATTCCCTGGAAACTTCATTGCTCCATTATTGCAATGAAAAGTAAGATTCAGGAAATCCCATCAAGATACTAATGTCTGATGACAAACACGACATTTTTCTGAGTCTATGGGAGGTTGAGGAGGAGAAAAGGGTCTTGCCATGTAACTTGGAAGAGGAACAAAGTCTAAATATGAAAAATAGACTAAGATTATGTGATACATAAGTAACATAGAAAGGAAAATGAAGACAGAAAATACTTGGAAAGTTTATGGCGGGCTGAGTCAATTAGACAAATACCTTAAACAGTAAGGGTGGCAACAAAAAAAGGTAGCGTAAGGAATGTTCAAGGTGGCAGAGAGTAGACACCTCAGGGCATCTCAAGTATTAACAGTAGGCCTGTTATTCCCAGTGAATGCAATGGGAAGATCATGATGTTTGATAGCAAATGGTTACTTATCTACAAAGTTAGGGTAAGGGATTCTAGATTTTCATGGTAGGAATGGAGTTTTCAAAAATTTTGGGGTAAAGTGGTGACATGAGAAATAATAATTAAGACTATCTTCATAATAGACAATACAGACCTGAGAGTAACTCAAGTTTTGCTAGTTAGGGAATGCATATAGGGTCAAATAAGAATAATACACCAAAATACTTTCCTTGGGATATCATTGCTCTTTAATATTTCTGCAAGTCTCATAGATCCATTGTGATTAATTTTATCTCTCTCCATGATGAAAGGGAAACAAATCACTATTTTTATTGCTACCAGACTCACCATAACAGCACGGAAGCCCCGAGACAGGTGGTATTACAGTGTTATTTTGAGTTATGCCAGCAATAGAGTACTTGACACATCAGATTCCCTCACAGAAGTGCACATTTACTGAATATTTTTCTATCTCTACTCATTGAATCATTGTATTATCTGAGATCTGTGTCTTTATTGAATATCAATGAAAGTAGAAGAGTTCCATCCTTCCTTAGTGCTCCACATATGATCTACACCAGGCTCATGTGTCATAGCTTAGCTAAAAACTAGCTAGCTTTCAAATTTCAGTCATTTGCCAGAACCCACTGGCTAAAACAAAAAATTGAACCAATTTTATACAAGTTGGCTTCTGGTAAACCTGCTCATCAGACTGTCAAATGTGCTCAGAAACATACATTTGTAGACTGTTCCCTAGGAATTAGTTATATTTGAATGTGTGTCTATTTAGAATTGATAATAAAGGGTCTCCACTCTGTTTGATAGACTTCCTATTCAAAAATAGTATTTCTTTTCCTTTTCTGCTAAACCTTTACTTTTTGAAAACACCAAACTTTCCTTGTCTAGATTATGAAAGTCCGCAAAACTTCCCACATATGAAAGCACCCTGGGCAGTTAACTCAAAACACAGTCTCACATTAGCTTCAACTATAGAGGGTGTGCAGTACTATGAAGCAGTCAGCCTTGAAACAGTGTCTTACTAATTTTTCAAGTTCATGTTTTATTATCCAGACTAATATATTCTATTTGGGTGGGATAGAAATGCATCAAGGATAAATAAGATAATCAGGAATCAACATGGAGAAAAATAGACACATGGATATTTATCAATTTCTGATAGTTTTTTTTCATAAAAGCTGTGACATTTATTTCCCAAGAAATTTTTTTCTAGTACATGGAGTTAATATTATACATGAACTATGTGGTTTGTATTTGCTCTGTGATATCTATAAAACTTTCCTTTAGGACATGGAACACATTTGCCTCTGTCCTTTCACTTGCTAGTCATATTAACAGTGCTAAATGAGTTACATTTTCTGCTTATGTCACGTGAACTCTTGGGGGTTTTTAAAAATCATTTTATTGGGTGTTCATACAACTCATCACAATACATCCATCCATCCATTGTGCCAAGCCCATTTGTACATTTGTTGCCATTGTTCTCAAAGCATTTTTCTTTCTACTTGAGTCCTTAATACCAGCTCCTCATTTATACCTCTCTCTCTACCATCCTTCCTCCCTCATAAACCTTTGATAATTTATAACTTATTATTTTTCATGTCTCAACCTGTATAATGTATCCCTTTAAGCACTTTTCTGTTGTCTATCACCCAGTGGACATTATAAGTAGATCATTGTGATCTGTTTCCCCTTCCTCCCACACCTTCCTCCTCTGGTACCGCTACTCTTATTATTGGTCCTAAGAGATTTATCTGTCCTGGATCCCCTGTGTTTTTCCGGCTCTTATCTCATTTCAAGATGCCTCTCCCTAAGTAGTAGTTTATGATAAAACAGAATTCATATAATAGGGTTGTGACTTGGCAGACTCATTCACTGTTAACATACTTTATTGATGGACAATGTAGAATTTAGGCAATTAAAAAAGAATAGAGAAGTAAGGAGTCAGAAAAAGGTAAGCACACAGAAATTAATGTTTCTTCAACAGAAGTTAAAGATTATACTCAAGATGGAACAAGAGAATTAATCTTATTTGGCACAAGGGGCATTGTCTAGAGAGATGATCTTTGACCTTGAACATCCCCAGAAATACCTGGAATACTTGTTAAATCAATAATTTCTTGACCATATCTTCAGGAATTTTGATGATTTAATACATTTGACACGAATAAGGAAAGCTACATTTCAAACAAGTTCTTGGGAGCACTGGGAAGGTGCTGAGATACTAACGAAAAGTTTGATGATTTTAAAACACAAGCTGTTCTATGAGAGAAAGGAAGGCAGATACTATGGTTCCCTACAGATGATAGCCAAGTAAATGCCATAAGAATAGTTCTGTTCCATCCTATAAGATTGATCTGAGTTGGAATTGACTTAGCATCAAACAACAAATAGGTTCCAGGTAGCACATATGAGGATGCTTCAAAAAGTTTATGGGAAAACAGAAATGAAAGACAATGGATTTTTTTCCATGAACTTTTTTGAAGTCCTCTCTTAGGCTACTGTTCTGAAAAGCACATTTTAGCATCTACTAAAATTCTTAAAATTGTTAAAAAGTCACATATAAAATGTGAGGAGATACGTGAACAGGATAAAAAGCTGAGTGATGGAACTATAAACGAGGAGTAATATAAACTGGCACAGAAGTGAATCTGCATAGGTATTGCTGTTACCACAGTTAATATCTTGCCACATATAAGACACATATATCCCTGGACAGTGGAAAATCAGTTTATCAAGTCAGTCCCTTTCTTCCTCTGATTTTCCTTTAATATCTTAATGTCATTCACCAATGCCAGTGGGACTGCCAACCTAATTCTGAAGGAACAAATCTCTCAGTGTCAAAAATAAATGCACATTGTGATTTTTTTAAAAAAGTCTGCCCCTTCATTTAAATCTTTTCCAATTAATTATATAAAAATGATTTTTATGTTTTCTGAGAGATAGTGATAGAACAACAGGATAGATCATTGAAAAAAACCTCTCGAGAAAAAATTATTTTTATATTTATAACAAATTTCTCATCATTTCAGTAGGCACAATACTCTTGCAGGACTTTTATTTCTTGTAAAGAGCACAGAGAAGCTGAAGAAGACAGCAGCCTCCCCTATCTGATAGAAGTAGGACATGAGAGAAGTTGTGTAGAGGAATTGCTTTCTGACCCTCAAAAGAGCAAAGAGCAGGGACACCTGATGTTCTTCAGATCCAACTTTTATCAAATCCACTTCTAACAACATTCTGGATAATGGCCTTTTTTGAGAATTATGGGTAAAAAGCTTGAATGTTAAAAATAACATCAGAACTCTTGTGGTTTGAGTTTTGATCACTAACAAATCTAGTGTTCTTGCTATCGAAGTGGCAGTTCTTTGAACTTCTGTTTTCAAGACTAGATAACTGTATAATGAACCAGCCAAGAGGCAAAGGGAAAGTCCTTGAAATTCTTTCATTCTGTAGGAGAGATGTCTAGGGCTGCTGGTTCCATTTCATTGACCTTTTTCTCCTGCTTTAGATACTTCACAAAGCAGATATCAGGTAATTCTCCTGGAATTAGATCATGACCTCATTACAGATATTGATTCTTTTAAGTTTATTGAAGAAGAGCATACTTTTAAAAACTCTATTTCTGTGGTCTATGAAGTAGGAAAACTATTTTGGATCAGAAAGCAAACCATAAAGGAGAGTTTTCCATTTAGGTAGGATAGGTATTTCATTTAATGGTGAGGTCACAGCTCAAAATATTACTCTTTTTCTTTTCAGAGTTGTCTTATAGCATAATAAACTTAGGTTATATATTTATTAAATCCATTCCTTATTTACGGTCTAAATCTCTTATATTTATCTTTCTGAACCCTAGACCTCCAAACTTCCAGCATCACACAAGTCAGAAAAAATGTAACAGACAGATGAGTAGTTATTGATTTTCTACCAAGTAGGAAAGAAATCATGTAAAGTGCGTACAAATTCAATGTTACCGGTGAGTGGATAAAGTTTCCTAGAACCAACACAACCTGCCAAGGTTGAGGAACTAGGTTGAAGGCATCTAGAAGAATGAGGATTCATTACTTCTCTTATTTTTCATCTTCAAGTAGCAGTCATAGTAACAGAAAACTGATCTTCAATTAAGGGTAAAACAAAAACAGCAAAGGAAAAGTCAATCTCTTCAAGTAATGCTGCTGGCAAAATTGGATCTCCATCTACAAAAGAATAATCCAGCCAATAGCTCAAAAGATGTGTTACATTGGGTAAATCTATTGCACAAGACCTCTTTCAAGTATTGAAAAGCAAGGTTGTTACTGCATACACTAAAGAAGCAGAAACTAGTATTCTTCTGAAACTCTGTCTGGCCCTAGAACATTCTAGGTTATGACAAATGCTGGCTCCTACTCTAATACAGCTAGAACGTTTCTGCAAAGGTATAGGAAAGTGGGTTTAAATCACTTATGTCCAGGCATTTTTCCTCTTGAGAAGTAGTAAATATCTTTGGTCCAAATGTAACAAAGGCCCTATAAAGGATCCAGGAATTGAGATCTTCTCAGCCCCCCAGGCAAACTGAACCACCCTCTGCTACCGAACCTGCAGAACTTGAGAAGGAAGAGGGCCCTCCAAAGTTAGACTTTTGATAGAGGTAGTTGGAGAATTTGGTTCACTCTTTATTAGCAAGTCTTTCATCCTAATTGAATTCAAGCAGGGTAAGAGCAACCCAGGCAGCTATTCAGATAATGCAAAAAAGTACATAGATACTTTTGAGCACCTCACCCTGGTGTATGACTTGGCCTGGAAGGAGGTAATGGTAATTCTCAGACAGATAATGATATATTTTGAGAAAAAGCAAGTACTAAAGGAAGCTAAAGAATTTTCAGATGGTTACTATTGCCAATGCTATGTTTTACAATACAAACAGGGAGCAAACCCTCAGGCTCAGGCACAAAGGGAAGATGCTAGGCATGCACAAGTACTGGCTACCATAGCCAATAAGCACTCATCTACTGCTTCCAAGTTTCCACAGAACCCTGCACAGGGTAAAAATTGTCATGTACATCAGCATGTGGGTCACTGGGTGAAGGATTATCCTAAAAGAAATAAGCCTTTCAACATATGTACAAACATGCTTGATTCAATCGATGTATGAATTGTGATGAGTTGCATGACCCGCCATTAAAATGATTTTTTTATAAAAAGAAAGAAAGAAGTCTTCATGAGGGCCATGATATTACTGTAAACAAACTGACCACTGGTGGTGCTCTGTCCAATGAGTAAGATCCAAGAGGAAAGTTTGCTGGTGAATCTGCAACTGCTAATGGAAGACTGAAACAGCTCAGTTGTACAGCCCAGCAGGAAAGGATTAGTGTTACTGGTCTGCAGCCCTGCTTGCATGGATGGTGGCAGATAGACCAGTACATTTTTTCCTACTTGGTGCTGTCTATTCTCTTCTTCATCACTTAAGAATAACTTATTGTCTCCACCATATTTGGAGACACAATCCTGAGGGCAAATAGGGAGAATAAACCAACACTTAAAACTAACCCTCAGGAAATTGGAACAGATGAGTTGGAAAGATACACTGCTCATAGTTCTGCTATGTCTCAGAATTGCCTCATGGCACCCTATGTGTTTAACCTCTATTATGTCTTATATCAACAGCCTTTTCTTGTAACAGCATTGGCTGTAGATGCTTAAGTGTCCTAATTACAGCAATATGCCACAAAAGTTGCCCAACGCAACCTTTTTTGGTTTTTTTTTTTGGGAGGGGGCATCACTGCCGTATGGTGGGAGTAGGAGGCCCAGCCTTGCCAACACAACTTTTTTTTGAGGCATTTCATCAATATAGGCTAATCTAGGCCCAAGAGGAAGGCCTCCTTGTGACTTCTTGGAGACCTAGTTCTTATAAAAACTTGGAGGATGGGCTAGCAATAGAAATAGTGTCTGGAGACTTAAAGACTTGAAGATAAACAAGCAGCCATCTAGCTCAGAAGAAACAAAGCCCACATGGAAGAAACATACCAGCCTGTGTGATCACGGGATATTGAAGGGATCAGGTGTGAGGTACCAAGGAACAAAAAAAATCATATCACTGTGAATGAGGGGATTGCAGATTGGGGACCCAAAACCCATTTGTAGACAACTGGACATTCTCTTACAGAGGAGTCATGGAGAGGCGATGAGCCAGTAGTTCTTTAATGCTCTCCCCCTCCAACTATCGAACTCAATTTTACCTTTTTTACCTTACAAATCTGGCTAGATAAGAGGATGTACATTGGTACAGATAGGAACCATAAACTCAAGGAATCCCGGAAAGACAATCCCTTCAAGACCAGTGGTGAGAGTGGCGATACTGGGATGATTGAGGAAAGGTGGGGGAAAGGGGGGAAAATGCTTAAAGGATAGTCATATAATCTCTTCCCTAGGGGATGGACAACAAAAAAGTGGGTGGAGTTGTCAGATGGTGTAAAATATGACAAAATAATAGCAATTTATAAGTTATCATGGGTTCATGAGGGAGGGGGGTGCAGGAAGGGAGTGGAAAAAAATGAGAAGCTCAAGGGCTCAAGTGGAAAGCAAGTGTTTTAAGAATGATGATGGCAACAAATGTACAAATGTGCTTGACACAATGGATGAATGTATGGATTGTGATAAGTTGTCCAAACCCCAATAAAATGATCAAAAAATAAAAAACATACTTAGAGGATGGGTTATCAATTCCCAGCTCCAGCCAGTGTGGATAGGTCCTTTCCCAGTAATTCTATCTACTGCTACTTCTGTTAAAGTTACAGGACCAAGTGCATGGCTCCACCATTTATGAGTAAAGCTGTGGAAACCATATGAACTGGGTCCTTCCAACTCAGATCAAACAGGGCAAACTAACTTTCTTGGTTATCTTATGACTTCTGAACGAGACAAAGCAGGTGAACAGTTTAGGTAGGGCTAGGTCAAGAGCTATGTGATGGAATCGCCCAAAGAAAGATTCCAATGATAATCTTAGGAGGTATTTTTTTTTTATTGAATCATTTTATTGGGGGTGCTCCTACAGGTCTTCCCCCCCTCCATTTCTATAGCTCTTATAACATTCCATACATCATATTTGTTGCCATCATCATTTCCAAAACATTTTCTACTTGAGCTCTTGGTGATACTAACTCTTTTTGTTTGTTTTTAAATCATTTACTTCAGGGCTTATACAACTCATCACAATTTATGCATACATCCATTGTATGTCAAGCACATTTGTACATTTGTTGCCCTCATTATTCTCAAAACATTTGCTATTTAACCCTGCTAATTTACTTTAAACACAGGAGTTGTGAATTAAATTATGAACTTAAAGACTATTGTGGATCTGCTTTCTGCAGAGTACTTATCTGTCTCAGGGTGCCAATGAAATACCATCTTAAAGCCATTTTTTTTTTCAGAATCTCTAAATAGAAAGTTTGAATAATAATCTGACCTGGTGGAATGAACTCAAAATGCAATACAAGTTGATGATTTTATCTCTTTGGGAAGTTGACATACATCCAGAATGAGGTTTGTCATCAATCAATATTTCACCTTTTTTTGAAATAAGAGAAACTCCCATACACCCGAGTTTTGCTAATAGTGCTGTTCTTGTAAGCTATGTTCAACATCACAATTTCTTTTTCCCCATAGGCCACACATGATTTTCTTAAATCAGCCATCACACAGAAAAAAACAAGATTCAAGTAAAA
>PVJH01030173.1:0-25123 GCA_004026705.1 Nesogale talazaci
GGACTGCATAGAACCTCATTAGCAACAATGATAGCAGACGAAGTAAAAATTGTCAGTTCAAAAATTGTATCTGTGAAAACTGATATAATCTCTGAGAATGGTTATGGTTTTTCCTCATTTTGAGGCATGTGAGTTTAAATCCAATTCTTTTTCAAGTTTTCATTTTTAATTGTTTTAGAAGAAGAACAGGAACTGTGTCCCTCAAACTCCTCTACTGCTCTTAATAGCCATGAAAACTTCAATATTTAACAACCTCACACCACTGTAAGAGAGGAGAAAGAGATAGTGTCTACACCACTAACACCTTGAACGTTGTCTAGCGCACAGAACTCACCTCCCCTGGCAAAAAGAAAAGAAGATGATAGATTGAGAAACAACTGAATTTGCCAAGGTTGCTTTATAATACATAAGATGGCAATTCCTTTTAATCCTATAAATATGAAGTCTCCAATCTGTGTCAGTGTGTCATAAGAATGATGCTATTTTCATTTCTTTAGAATCACTTGTAATTTTTGGCTCAAATGATCGTTGACATACCAAATCAGACTCCCTGGGCGTGGGGCTCAGGAATATGAATGAAAGTCATGCCGATTATTCCCATATGCACCAATGGATGAGAGACACTGATCTACTTGTTGACCTGGTTTCTTTGCTAGATCCAGTTTAAAAACTTCTAAAGTTTCCTGCAGCCTTTATAGTGAAATGTACAGTGGATTAAGCTCATTTTAAGGGCAAATAATACTATTTTTAAAAATACTAGAGATTAAAGTGTTATTTTTGCTTTGAATGGAGTCCCAGGGTAGTACAAATGGCTGCACATTTAGTTGTTAGCTAACAGGTTGCTGGTTTGAATACATACAGAGATACCTTGGAAGAAAGACCTGGCAATCTACTTCTGAACAGTCACAATTGTAAAAAACCGTGAGGATCACCTTGGGAGACTATGACATGAAACCATTATTATAGCATTTGAAAATGTAAAACACACAGACATGAGTACATAGAGTGATTGACTTAGGTCTTACTTCTTGCAGTAACTCTTGAGTATGCCTTGTTAGCTATGAGTTTGAGTCAGAAGATCTGTGGTGGGTGAAAGGCAGTTTTCTGATAACTTAAATGACTTATTCTTGAGCCATGGTCAGGCAATAACATTGCAGTACTTGTCTTTTCTGAACCAAGAGCTGAACACTCTTCAGTTGTGAAGAGTGAAGAGCTGAACACTCTTCAACCAAAGCAGTGTTTCTTCCCATTTGTTTAGAATCTAACTTTTGAATCTAGATAATAGGATAAACCATTGTTCATTCACTCATTCAGGAAATATTTTTGAAGCTTACTATATGGCAAGCACTGGTCTAAGCACTTGGGATAGAACACTTGCAGAAATTAAATCACTGGGCTGAGCCCCAGAGGCGTAGTGGTTGAGCGCAGTACTGCGGCACACAGGGTTGGCTGTTCAAATGCAGTAGCATCTCTCCAAGAGCAAGGCTGGGACTCCTACTCCCACCAGGGCAGTGATGCCCACACAAAAAAATAAATCACCAATGTCACAGCAATTACATTCTAGATTGCAAATATAGATAATAAAGAATAATAATGCTCATTATTTCCCAAGCAAGACAAGAATGCTATTCTATATGTTGTGTGCTGATATAAATTTTTCTGATATGTCAGTAGAATAGATACCTCAATGGAAAAAGGGAGGCAATCTGATAGAAGGCAAGGTTGTGATGGGGGAACACAATAAGAGGAAGAATTCTCTGTTCAAAATGAATGTGGGTAGTCAGACAATTTTGATGAGACTTGTGGCAGTCAAAGTATAGTACACTAGGTATGATCTTGTGGACTGAAAAAACTGTACATATGATTTTCATGAAATGGGCAGTCATAGGACTAAATACACAATCTGACTCTAGGGGATATGGTAAGTCACTTTAAAAGTTATCATAATATTTGCGATGGTAGGTGATGGAAATTTGAATCGACTTGGATTTAATTCAGATGACATGGTACAATTTTAGGTATATCTCCAAACAAGATCAGCATTCTGATGGCACAGGCTACAAGAAAATTGATAATGATGTGTCAAGCATAATGCTGAAGTATTGGAAGAATATTCATTGTAGCAGAATTCAGAAATGACTCAGGATTCTCCAGTCTCACATTTCTTTGGACAGATCAAGTTACGCAGTTACAATGTGACTGTGAGGTCGCAGGAACAGGAAAGGACCAAGACATTTGATGAGCCACAATGGGTGTTGCCAACAGATTCTGTGCTTTTTATTCATTTTTGTGTCAGTCCATATCTCCTGCCAACCCTCTTCTATCCTGCTACCAATGATTCTCTGGACTGTAAGACCTGAAGAATTCACATAGCTTTGATAGAAGGGCCAAAATTAGCATATGGATCCTCCTGCCCTCAGCAAGCTGAGTTTGAGGAATGGCTGCAGACTTCATCCAAGAGACACCTCTCCTGTGGGAAGAACCTGTCAAATGGCCACTGTGCTCTCCTGATTCTGTCCACATCATGGCCTTCCCTGCACTTTAATCTCAGAAGTGGTGGTCAAGAAACTCCAGCCATTGGATGCGTTCTTCTCCCTGTGTTACCTTTGGTCTTGCTTCTATTTTCGTGCCTCATCCTTTTCTAACTTTCTGATTAATCTCCGCATGACATTGTTGCTGGGTCTGAGACTAAAACCAAATCACAAGGAGTGAGTGAGAACATTGCAGGAAGACATGGTCTTTACCCAATTTTAAATGCCTCAATACAAAAACCAGACTAAATTAGGCAACATATTATTAAAAATCTAATGACTCAAGTAAGGCATCACTAGAAAAATCAGAAAACACTTGGATATGGACAAAATATGAAATAATGCCATATGAAAATTTATGCAAGAGACATCAATAATTTTTGTTTGCTTGTTTGTGTCATGTTTAATCATTTTATTGGGGGCTCATACATCGTTTCTCATAATACATAAATACATATATTGTGCCACACTTCTTCTCATGCCTGCAGCTGTCATTGCTCTCTGAGACTCCACCTTTCCATCCGAGCATCTGACCCCAGCCTTCCATCCCTTCCCCTCCATCCTTGCTCCCCACTCCCCCACCAACTCTCAATATGCCATAAATTATTGTTTTGTCATAACTTACACTGCTTGATGTCTCCCTCTGCCCTCTACCCCACTGTCTGTGTCCCCTGGTAGGGGGTTATATGCAGATCCCTGAAGTTGGCTCCCCCTCTCCACCCCACCTTTTCTCTACCCATCCACCAGCTTCATTCCCATTACTGGTCCTATGGAGTTCATCCATCCTGGGTTTCCCGCATTTCCATTTCTCATCTCCACAGTAAGGTAGAACTGGGACTGTGACAGTTGGAGGGAGGAAGCCTTCAGGAACTAGAGGAAAGTTGTATGGTTCATTGCCACCTCACTGAGCCTCACTAGTCTGTCTCCTCCCCAAGACTCTGCTGTGCGAGAGTGCCCAATTACCCATAGGTGGGCCTTGGGTCCCCACTCTGCTCTCCCCCCACTCATAGTGACGTGGTCCTTGTTCTTTGATGTTTGATATCTGCTCTCTTCAGCCCCCCATGATCACACATGCTAGTGTTTTTCTTCCATGTGGGCTTTGCTGCTTCTGGGCTAGATGTCCATCCATTCACCCCCAAGCCTTCACGATCCCAGGTACTTTTTCATTTGGTAGTTGGGTGCCATCAAATTTCTTCTCTCTGTCTGCATCAGCTCCCTTCTGTCTTCCATGATCTTGTTGCGAAGGTGAGCAAACAGTAATATGATTTTTGTCCTTTGATACCTGATATCTGTGTCTTTCCACAACTGATGGTCATGCAGGCTGGTGTGCATCTTTTAAGGTGGTCTTTGTTGTTCCTGGGCCATATAGCCATTTGTTCACCCTCAAACTTTTAAGTCCTTGGATGTCACATCTTTTGATAACTGGGTACCATCAGCCATCTTTGCCACTCTTGCTCAATCCCCACAGAGGCATCAATGATTTATGAAAGATCAGAACAAAGCTTATTCCTAGGAATCTGAGGTTTAAAATGCACCAATTCCTCAAATTTTCCAAACCACTCCATCAACTGCTTTTCCTTCCCTCAGTATACTTTATAAGTCACTGCAATGTCTTGCAAAACTCATACTGTCATAAATGTGGATTATCTGAATGTAAAAATAAGAAAGTCCCAAATTCATGGATGGGGGATCACACTGGAAACTTCCCATGATGCATGCACCTGCAGTCAGAGTGGTTGAAGCCAAATTGGGCGGTCAGATCACCCCATGCTGTTTCCTAAGCTATAGCAGGTTTTTATTACTTTTTTAAAGAAGGTTAGAAAATCTCAAGTTCCAAGGACTTAATGAATCAGATGCAGAATACTGAAAAGAGATAAACTTAGTTAAAGCATATATATATGTGTGTGTGTATATATATATATTATATATATATATAATACTGTGAAGGAAATGCCCCACCTCAGGAAATGCAGTGGAAGGATGTGACCTGAATATGAGTGGGAAGTGTGATGAACAGGATGTGTGCCATAACGCTAGTTGCACACTCTAGTAAGAATGTTATTCAATCTACACACTACCCTAAACTCGACTCATTAATATAACAGACAAACCACTCCTTAAACACATAGAAGCTTAATCACAGAGTGAAAAATAATTACATCATAAAGCAAGTGAATAAGCACCTCATTATACAATTGCCAAACAACATCACTCTACAGCTACAAAACAAATGAAAGTCACGGACCAACCCGAGAGAAGAATGGGTAACATGACTTTGCTAATGAGAGCTGGGGGAGCAAGCAGTGGATAAGGAGCATATAAGGAACATTGAAAAGAATTGAAAGTGAAAAAAGGAAAGTACGCAAATACAATAGGTTTAAAAGCAGATTAATGAAAATAAATTGTGAAGAACCTGAATCTGTAGCCTAACCTAGCTTAAAGGATGCTGAGGATATTTGAAGGGGCAGTGGTCTGCAGGGGAGGGACTTGTGTGAGAGGCTCCCAAGCTTGCGATGGCACTCAGGGATCTAGCTTAGTACGGTTAGGACTAAATTGACCAGCATTTGCCTGGAGGAAGAGAAGAATGTCTCACCCTGTGCACGGGTGCATATTTCTTGCGTACTTTATGGATGGCCTGTTCTACATTTGACTCTGCTTATGGATGCACACACAGTGTTCACACCATCTGATATGAAGAGTCTCTGCAAGCACGTCTCCTCTTAGCATGGGGCTTACAGAAATGAGCAGCTTAAAAATTGTGGAGCGATACAGACATGAATAGTTTACTCACTTTCATCTTGATTAGATTATAGGGTTCAGGATTTATAGAATGGCAACTGTTAGACATATAATATTTTGTGTTGTTAACATATAGAATGTAAGATTCCATGATGCATTATCAGTTGGACACATTTCTATTTTAGTTTAGATTCCATTAGGCATAAATATGATTTTATCATTGCCTTTTTAAAATAATTATATTTGGTTAAAGAGTTGTGTAGAAGTAGCTATTTGGCAAGGGGAAGTTAGAATTAATGTTAACTTAAACTTGTGTAGGGATGGAGTCTAACTTGCCAATCAGGTCACAGTCTAAAGACCCCTCCTGAGAGACATGGCCTTCTATAAGAGAAGCACTGGGACCCTTCTCCTCTCTCTGTTCCTTTACCTTCCTGCTTGCCGCAATTCTGTGCCTGCCTATATGGGTGACCTCATGTGGACTAACTACCCTGAGAGGGGCTGGTCACCTGCATAATGCCTTACATTGAAGCCAGACCTATGGTGAACCCACACTACCTCCTTCTCTACCCACTGTGTAAGCCACCATGGCTCTGGCTCCAACATGCAATGGCTATGACAAGCCCAACATGTTCTCGTCTGCTCTGCCTAAGCAGCAAAAAAAAAAAAAAAAAAAAAAAAAAAAAAAAAAAAAAAAGAACTGCACATGCATTCACCTACTCCATATTACACATTAGGAGATCAGTGACAAGCATCTAAATGCTGTCAAGATAGCAAGACCAGTGGTGTAACCACCCTGCTCATTCAAATATATCAAAAACAAAATAATTCAAAAGAAAAAACCTTGGCAAAACATATCAACTATCAATAACCACCAATTAGATACAAATATGCTAATACCACAATGGTATAGAAACAACAGACAATCTCATTTTACACAGTGCAATTAGACAGAATGGATTGAGCAAGAAGCATTTCTAAGGAAAATGGAATTGAAACAGCAGGAAAAGAAATACAAA
The DNA here is from genome assembly GCA_004026705.1 of Nesogale talazaci. Classification (NCBI taxonomy): domain Eukaryota; kingdom Metazoa; phylum Chordata; class Mammalia; order Afrosoricida; family Tenrecidae; genus Nesogale; species Nesogale talazaci. The sequence continues at coordinate 6,287 of PVJH01030173.1, forward strand.
AGAATGACATTTAGATACCTTTGACAAACTGAGAAAAAGATAGAGGAAGCTGCAGACAAGAAAAGAAAAAGGTGAGGGAAGAAAACAACAACAAGGAAAATAGAGTCAAACATTGAGAAAAATTTAGGAAAATGCTGCAAGAAAAAAATAAATAAATGAAAAATTAGAAACCATATGAAAAACATCAAATACAAATCCAGAATATTAATACTAACATTTCAAAAATAAAGAATGCAAAAGGACAAAGGAACAGACTTAAAGCAATGGAAGATGTTCATCAAACTGAAGATAAATCTCTAATTGCAGATAAATCATTATTAATATTTAGAGGTTCAGACAGAGAAAAAGAAAAAGATCAAAGAAAACCTAAAAATTATGTAGGGGAGTATCAAGAGGAGTAAGTTTCACATCAATAGAATCACAAACTAGAAAGAGAAAAAGATTGCAGAGAATGCTACCAAAGATTGGTTGGAACAACGTTTTTCTGATATCATGAAGGATATCAAGAATGCCAACACACACCAAAGAGAATATACCACATAAGAAAATCCTGAAGGCATGTCTTAATCTAAACCAAAGACAGATAAAAGAATTCTGAAAGTAGGTTGGAGGAAAAGAAATGTTTCTTACAAAAGGGAGCTAACAATATGAAATTTATATTTTTCAACAGAAATTATGCAGGCAAGAGGACTGGTAGATGTGTTTATAAATCTGCTCTCTCCCCTCTTTGGCCTCTGGAGGAGGCAGAAGCTGTGTTGGGTCCGTCCGGGATTCCTCTCCCTCCCTGGCCCTCTCAAGCTGCATTGTCTCTCCTGTGCAAGTCTGGCCCAGCCCGGATGTGGCTCATGGGCAGCAGAAGATCCAGTATTTGCAGAGAAAGGTCAAAAAACAAGCTGGACAAAAGAAGAAACAAAGACATCGCCAAAAAACTGCTACCAAAGATGCTTTAATATAACCTGCCCTGTCTATTGAACCCAAATGCCAAACCCTAAGACCTTGAGAGCAAACGTCTTAAGACTCCACTTCCTCCAGAACTGGCTGATGTTCAAGTGTAGAGTTGTTTACTGGTGAATTCGTGACACCTTTGACTCTTCTGCTGTCGTCTTCTGTCTCAGACTTAAAATATCTGCAGATGCTTCTCTTTTTTTTTTTGAAGTATTAACAGCTACTGTTTATTTTTATTACTTAGCTTTTCAAAGAAGGTTGTTATTTTTCAGATGTACATTTATTTTTTTTGTTTTTTTGTTTTTGTTTTTGGATATAAGGGAATGGTTTATATACAAAAGGAATGGAACGCTGAGAAAGCATCCCAATCCAGTCCAGTTCAAAGTCATAAGTCCGATATTAGCCCATATGCCCGATGCCAGTCTATAGTGTCTCCTTTCGACTGACAAAGTCACAGGTCAGTGGGTGCAGAGTCCTGGCGCTGGAAGGGGTCCCCTCATGGCTCCTCATTTCCAGAGATCAGGGTCCATCAACAGCATCTAGTGGTGGTGGAAGCAACACAGCGCTGGCAGGGATCTCCACGTGAGATCCTTGCAGATGCTTTTCTAATGAACTCTTGATCAGCAAAAGTAAAGGAGCTACTGAAACACTCATTTTTACACTGTTCCCTTTTGGGCTTCATGCAAAGACACTTCTGTGTAAATATACAGTTGACTCTGATTGGAAAATCCCAAAATCAGTCCATCCTTGTTAAAAAATTATAGTTACATTCATTTTCACATTGTGCAAAAATACTCATTTAATAAAGTAGTACTTTGAGTTTTTATGAATTAATATACTTACATATACACACTGCTTATACCTCTATCCACAGCTTTGCTTCCTAGATCTTTTCTCTGTTTACTTTTATATATTTTTAATAAATCATTTTATTGGTGGCTCCTACAACTCTTATCACAATTCCATATGCAACCATTATATGCAAAGAACATTTGTACATTAGTTGCCATGATCATTCTCAAAACAGTTCCTTTGTATTTAAAATCTTGGTATTACCTTCTATATTTCCCCTACCAACTCAGGCCCCCCTCTGTCATGAACCACTGATAATTTACAAATTCTTATTATTTCACCGTATCATACACTGTTGTCTTCCTTCATCCACTTCCCTTTTGGCCATACCCCAGAGAGGAGGTTTTATATAGAGCTTTGTAATCGGTTCTCCATTTCTACTCCACCTTCCTCCACCTTCCCAGTATTACCACTCTCACCACTTGTACTGAAGGGATCACCTGTCCTGGATCACCCATGTTTCCATTCTTATTGTATCAGTGTACATCCATCTTCTGTTCTAGCAATATTTGTAAGGTAGAATTGAGATCATGATAGTAGGGAGGGGAAGCATTTAAGAACTGCAGGAAAGTTGCATATTTCGTTGTTGCTTTATTTTATTCTGACTGTCTTCTCTCCTCCCGGTGACACTTCTATTAGGGGATATTGCTTCATGGACAGATGGGTTTTGAGTGCACAACCTGTATTCCCCCTCATGTATAATGATGTAATTTTTAGTTCTTGATGCCAGATACCTGATTCCTTCAGCACCTCGTGGTCACACAGGCTGATGTGCCTCTTGCATCTGTGGGCTTTGTTGCTTCTGAGCTAGATGGCCTCTTGTTAACTTTCAAGCTTTTAAGACCCCAGAGGCTACATCTTTTGATAGCCAGGCACCGTCAGCTTTCTTCACCACTTTTGCTTAGGCACACATTTGTCTCCAGTGACTGTGTCAGGAAGGGGAGTTCATGGAATTGTTTGCTCTTTTTTGATGACCCTCTGCTTTACCAAGAACGATCACATGTAAGATGAATTCTTGTCATCCTCATGTCTAACGAGCATGTGACTGTATGTCTTCTAAAATGTATTGACTCATTCTTTCTTCAGGGCATAATATACTATATGTTCTTTGCCAACACCATAATTCAATATTTTTCAGGCTTTTTTGTTCAGTTTTGCATGAATGTGAGGCAATTGAAAACATGATAACTTGAGCCAGAAGTATGGTGGTCCTCAAAATCTTTACTTTTTAACATTTTATGAGATGTTTTTAATGATCACTAAATTTTTTTTGTAACATCTTTTTTCACCCAACAGTTTTATTTGCAAGTAGTTTACATATCATATAATTCAATAGTTCAATCATTCAATCACATCACGGAGAATTGTGCACGCCCCCCCACCCCACACACACATACACATCAGTCTTAGAATATTCTTCCTCCTCAATGAAAAATAGCCTATAAGTTATGCAATCACAATCCACTCTAGTACTCCCACCCCACTCCAGTCCTCATTAGTTATTCTTGAAATGCCCTTCCTTTTCTTGTCATCGACTCCTGCACCCCTGAATTCCCTGCGATCCCTTTTATCTGTTCCTCTCATTGCACATCAGCCCTTCCTGTGGTTCACAACTGGGACACCGAATAGAAAACACATTTGCATTAAACATAATAGTATACAGACAAAAATATTAATAATGTGTGAAAAAGAAAAGACATCCAACAATAATAAAAAATCCAGGGATGAAATTTCTGTCTTGGAATTAGTAAGAAAGGCTTTCATCCTAAACAAGTTCAGGTCCTGTCCCTAGAGTGATCAACTGGCCAAGTGGTGAGTTTGGTCCAGCATAATGAAGGTACAATGGCCTATGCCTGGTAGTAAAGCTATTAAAGACTCTATCCTGTGACTAGGGCAGATCTGCCATATCTCAATCTGACTAGATACTCTGCAAATGCATTTTGGGCTCAAACTGCCCACTGAGCCTGAGACCTGATTCCTCCCCCCTCACAACCCAAGCCTTTCATAAACATACATGTGCAATTTCTGCCATAATCCTACATGCTTTTCAAAACATCCCTTTCCTCCATGGATTTCTTGAAAACATCTCATTCTTATGTCACCCAGCCCTCTGTGTTACTCTCCCTCCACAACCATGTTATAGTTTCTTTCCCTGTGGGTTCAAAATCCCTGGGTTTCATTACTGAGCAATAAGACAAAATATAACACCGTGTCAAGAGAATAAGCTCCAATGGTGATGCACACAGAGATGCATCCTTATATAGATGAGCATAGGCAGAATATAACAGACTGGCCATCGCTGGATTGCTGGGGTAGTACATATCGTAATACAGCATACGGTGTGTGGGTGTACCAAGACCCTTGTTTGCTCTCCACAACTCTTGGTATAGCTGTCTTCCTCTACCTCAGTCAGTCTGCGTTTTCCAATTTAAGTCCTCAGACCACAATGTGTCTGGGATAAAGTCCAGTTCACTTGGTGGGCTCTCATCACTGCAGCCTCTGGAGCATGAGATTCAACCCAAAGATTCTGGATCCGGTGTCCCAGTGTCGGGAGGCACACAGCCTGGATTCCAGGAATGCCCTCAGAACTGCAATCTTCATCAGCACGTTCCTCAAGTCCTCCTTGCTTTCAACAAACAAGGTGGGATTATCTGCACAGTGAAAGTTATTAGAATTCTCTCACCCAGTCCTGACGCCATGTTTCTTTCATATAATCCAGCTTCGCTGAAGATTTGTTCAGCAGATCGCTGGAGTAAGTTTAGTAAGAGAGGGGAACAGTGATGCACAACTTTCCTGATTTTAACTATGCCTTATATTCTTCTTTAGTTTTTTTCCTCCACCATTACCACTCGTTCCATGTACAATCTTCACATGAAGCTCAACAGGCATTTTGTCATTAGTGTTCTTGCAGCAAAGCTCTTCTTGAGATCGTCTCAAAGTTCCTGTGGAATGTACTCAAAACTGTATCCTGGCGCTTGTGAATTTGTTTTAATTTCCTTCAACTTCAAGCTGAACTTATGAACAATTGATGGTCTGTTCCTCAGTAATCCCTTGGTCTGTTTTAGCTGCTGATGCTGAGATTATCCATAGTCTCTTCTCACAGATGTAGTCCGTTTGATTTCCCTGTATTTCATCAAGAAAAGTCCATGTGTGTAGTGATCTTCAGTGTTGCTGAAAAAATGCATTTGATATGAACAAGTAGTTGGTCTTGGAAAATTCTATGATTGGATCTCTGGCTCCTTTTTGTCACCAAAACCTTATTTTCCAACAACTGTTCCTTTCTCTTTTTTTCCATTTTATGTATGCCAATGGACACTGATTTTCAAGGCATCTCATTTGGATATATGATCAATTTCAGACTCAGGGCATTGGTTAAATATTTCAATTTCTGTATTACCAGCTTTAATTGTTGGTGTATAAATTAAAATATCATTGGCTATCTTTTGATATGAGTAGACAAAATTCTCTCAAATGGAGAATAGTGCACAAGATGGATCTTGGAATGTCCTTTTTGACAATGAATTTAACACCATGCTTCTTGATTGTGCTGATCCAGGCACAGTAAGCTGTAAAATTTTCTAATTAAAAATGCCCAATTTCACTTCAGCTCACTAATTCTTAGTATATCAATATTTATGGTCTCCATTTCATTTTTGATATCTTTTCATAGTCATAGATTCATTTTCCAAGTATTAGTAGTTTTTTGCAAATCAGCAAATGAATATCCTGAAGACTTTACTCCCATGGGCTTTACTCAGTCACAACACTGAAACCTGTTTGTTCTTGGTGACCTTGTTGGCATTTGAAGGAGCAATGACAGAACATCCAGCATCACAGTCACACATAAGTCATCATGTAAATCTTCAGAGATTTTCAGATACAGTTCTTAAAATTTTGCCCCTCAAGATGGACATCAATCAAAATGAGACTGGGAAAAGGCTTCCTTCCCAATGTAGAATTGATCATAATGAGATAGACAGAGTAACACTTTCGGACCTTTGTTGCTGATGAGACATGACTTAAGATGTAGTTGCACGCATCAGAAGGTCGAATGAATGAATTATGAATCTAGGAAATTGGAATTCATAAAAAAGGAAATGAAACACATAAAACTCTATACCATAAGTATTAGTGAGCTGAGTGGAATGCTATTGACAGGCAATTTTCAATCAGACAGTCAGATGGCATGCTACGCTGGGAATGACAAGTCGAGAGTAACTGCTTCACATTCATTTTCCATTGTTCTTTCTTTCATTCTTTCTTTTTTTCAAAATCTGTCTTGGAGTACAGAATTTTATGTGATATTGAGAATACCATGGACTACCAGAATAACAAGCTAATTTCTTCTGGAAGAAGCTCAACCAGAATGCTCCTTAGAAGGGAAGATTATGAGACTTTGTTTCATTCTCATATACTTTAGCATGTTAATAAGAGAAATTGGGCCCTGAAAGTTTAGATCATCCTTGGTATAGCAGAAGGGCATCCCAAAATAGGAAAGACCTGGACAAGGTTAATTGACCAAGTGACTGCCACATGTGCACATGTATAACAATGATGGGGCTGATGTGGGACCAGGCAGTATTTACTTCCTTTCTACATAGGGTTGTTTTGAGTCAGAACCAACCTAACAACACATAAAACATATATGTGAACCTCATTAGGTGAGTGCACAGGAATAAAATAAACTATCTGTTTGAAAAAAGCAAAGGACATGCTCAACAACATGTGCAAAAGAAGGTGAAGAGTGGACTTCAGAACATATCTGCTACCCATAAGCAAGTTCAGGTTACGCTAAATAAAATTAAAATATATCCATTAGAGCCAAACACACCTTTGAGTATATTTTGCATGAAATTAAAGAGAATCTAAAGACAAGATTTGATACATTGGACACCAATAATGGAAGATGAGATGACTTGTGTGATGATGTGAGGAATATAGTGAATGTGAAGAATTCAAAGCTACAATGAACACATTAGGCAGAAATAACCCAAAGCTCATTGCCATAAAATTGATTCGGACTCAACTCCCCTATAGGACAGGACAGAACTGCTTCTTTTGGAATTTTTAGATTGTAAATCCATATGGAGTTTAGAGTTTATAGTGAGCAGCCAAGCCAGTAACTTTTTTACAACACCATGGCCCCATCATCAGAAATAAAGTCTCAGAAATGGATGCATAATAACTAAAATGGTTCAGACAGCTGACTCATCACTAGAAGAACTCACTAGTTTATTCCAGGAAGGTTGGTAGTGAAATATGTAGCCCAAAATTAACAAGTGTGCCTATTCCAAAGAAAAGAAACCCAATCAAATATGGAAATGATCTAACAACATTGCTGATATCCCATACAAGTTAAGTTTTCCTGAAAATAATTTTAAATAGCTGAAGCTCATTGATAAATAGCTTCCTAAAATCCAATCCAACTAAGGCATACCGTTGTTGATGTCAGGTGAAGCTTGCATGGAAGCAAAAAGATGTTTACTTGTGTTTCATTGCCTATGCAAAGGCAGTTGACTATGTGGATAATACTAACCAATAATAACACTAAGCAGGTTTATAACAAAGGTGAAGAAAACTTTTTTAAGTGCAAGAGAGTCACAATAGATCCTGAATATATCAAAACTGAACTTTTAGATCATCTTAAGGACAGAATTGATGCAATGAACACTAATGGAAGAACACCTGATGAATTATGGGAGGACATCATAAATACCGTTCATGAAGAAAGCAAACAGTCATTTAAAAGACAGGAAAGAAAGCACAGAACCCAATGGATATTAAAGAAAGTGAAGTTTTATCTTAGTCTTAGAGTAACTAAAACAAATTGAAGAAAGGATAAAGGCAAATAGTTGAACATAACATGATAAAGCTTGAGATGACAAAGTAAAATCTTATAATGAAATGTGCAAAAACCTAGAGTTAGAAATAAAAAAAAGAAGAATGCACTCAACATATTGTGAACCAAAATAGCTCAAGAAAAAAAATCATGCATAGTAAAAGTTTCTATAGACAAGATATTGAATGGGGGCTGAGCCCCAGTGGTGTAGTGGTTGTGCGTGGGACTGCAGCCCACTGGGATCGAGGTTCAGTTCCAACAGCGGCTCCACAGGAGCAAAGGCTGGGCCTCCTACTCCTACCACCACCAGAGGGCAGTGATGCCAAATAAAAACAAAACAAAACAAGACAAAAAGATATTGAATGGTGCAGGAACATCAAAAAATGATGGAAGAGTACACAGAGTCACTGTGCCAAAAAGAACTAGCTGACATTCCACCTTTGCAAGTGGTAGCATATGAGCATGAACCAATGGTGCTGAAAGAAAAAGTTCAAGCTACACTGAAAGCATTGGCCAAAAACAAAGCTCTAGGAACTGTGGGAATACCAATTGAAATGTTACAGCAAGCTGATGAAGCACTAGAAAAATTCTTCCATATCAGTGGTTCTCAACCTGTGTATCATGACTTCTTGGGGGGGGGTGTGTGTCAAATGACACCTTCATAGGGGTTGCCCAATACATAAGAGTAGCAAAATTACAGTTATAAAGTTAAAGCAAAAAATAATTTTATGGTTAGAGGGAGGAGTCACCACAGCATGAGGAACTGTATTAAAGTGCCCTGGCATTAGGAAGGTTGAGAACCACTGGTCTATATTATAAAATTTGGAAAACAACTACTTGGCTATCTGACTGGAAGAAATCTATATTTGCATCCATTCCAGAGACAGTTATCCAAAAAGATGCTGAAATGATAGAACAAAATCACTTATATCACATGCAAATAAAATATTGTTGAAAATCATCCAACAGTGACTGACGTCATTAACTGAGGCTGTCAGAGATTCAGACCAGCTTCCAAAGAGGGCATGGAACAAGGAATCATGTTGCTAAAGTCAGATATTCCTGAAATCCAGATGGGATATACTCAGGCTCTCATTGATGGCACATTGATTGGTTTAAAATGACACCTTATCATTGATCTCCCTTTTGACCTATTTGAGTTGTCCCAGTTGATAGCATTTTCTGATTCCTTTTCATTGAAGGTTTTCCACTGTTTTTTTTTTTTTTATAATCGCTGTTAGTTTTTCTCTTTTGTTTGTTTGGTTTGGTACTAGTCTCTGTATATTTAATCTTGGATGAGCAGAGGTATAACTACAGCAACAGGATGAATATCTCCCTGAGGGTGTGGCACGGGAGGGTAGGGAGAGATGCAGAGCGAGTCACAGTGACTGCAAGAAAGAAGGGTCGGCTTGCAGTTGTGGTGGTCATGATTGTACAACTCGACTGAATTTGTTGAATTATGTGATATGTAAATAAAGCTAGTTTTAGAGTCTGTACATTAGACAAACCATCCAAGAAGATGGAGGATAGGAAGAAGAATGCAGCGTCAGAATTGGATATAGGTTCCTCGCTGCCTGCGTGTGCTATGCAAATGAAACTACCTCGCTTCCTGAAAGCCAAGCATGCTTAAAATACTTGATGATGCAGATTTAAGACAACAGCCTTTTTAACGTAGGTGACAAATCTATGTAAAGCAAGCAGTGTCCTCACAACTGGACCAACAGAAAGCATCATGATAAATGGAGAAAATACTAAAGTTTCCCTGTCATGTTGTTTGTATTCACCATCAGAGTGCATGGAAAGAGCAGTCATCAATCATATAAATGCTTTAATGCACTGGGAAAGTCTATTGTGTTGATTTTCAATCTATTGGGCTATTGGAAAGTGGGATATTACCCAAACAGTGGTATTTTCAGTGACCTTAGATGGATGTGTAGGTTGAATAATGACTAAGGAATACCAAAGAAGACTTGACCTATTTAAAGTATGGTATTTTCAAAAAATATTAAAGTACATGAACTGTCTTATGATAGGGACGACCTGTACTAAGCTTATTTATGAATGGACTGTTCATAAGTTGGCATGGTCACATACATAAACACATATGAGGGAAAAATCATGAGAAAACATCAAATAAAGCCAAACTGAGGAATGTTCTAAAGTAATAACTGGCCACTACTCCTTCAAACTATCTGTGCTACTTAAAACAGGGAAGTATAGAAACCATTCATAGCCCCGAAGAGATGATGTACACTTTGTGACACATGTGCCACAATAAGAAACTGAGTAAGAAAAAGAACATTAGAGAAAAACCATTGAAATCAGCTTAAGGTATGAAGTTTAGTTAACGGTATGCTTAGTTTCACTATAGAAGTGATGCCATTTTCATAGTACTGTAAGAGGTTAACTATAGGTGAAATTGGATAAATTATAATAGGAAAGTTCTGTACTATTGAAATATTCCTAAAAATTAAAAATATATTTTAAAATGAAAAGGTTACTTTAAAATACGATTGTTCTTTAATATATTAGTTTGATGAATTAGCTAATTAGATACTGTGAGCCATGCATTGGGCTGTTAACCACAAGTCTAGTGATTCAAATCCAAAAGCCATTCTTCACAAGAAAGATACAGGTGTCTGCTCCCACACACATTTTTAATTTCAGAAACCCTGTACAGGGTCACTATGAGTCAGAATCAACCAGTGTGCCAGTTTCAGCAAAAAACAGCATGACTCTCTCGCCCTACAAACCTTATTCACTTGACCTCTCTCAGTACAACTTCTTTTTGTTTCTGTGAATGAAGAGAGACAAGAAAGGACAGTGATTTTTAGGTAGAAGAGGTGAAGAAAAAAACAAGGGAGGTGCTGTCATTATTCAAGCAGATGTGTTTGAAAAATGTTTCCAAGGATGCAATAATAAATTTGATAAATTTGATAAACACTTTAAATATAATGAAGAATATTTTGAAGGTGACAAGCTTATTTAGTAAAAAATAAATATAAATATTAGCTTTCCTGAAATATCCATTTTTTGAGTGATGGGGGTACATACCTCCATGTATCATGATACTGCCTCCATTCGAGCTTGTCTTTCCACTACTTTATAAACCAAGTTCAGAAAAACTCTGCTTGGTATTCACAACTTTGCTTGTTATCAAACCAAAAATCCTATATGAAAACATCTGAGTAAGTCATGGTTGTGTCTTGCCATGGACACAAAGTACGATGCTTCAATCTAAGTGCTTCTCTCATTTAGACAATATATACTGCTGTTGTGCTGTAAAACGTTTTTCACAATGCTTTTTTTGAACTTATTTTTTTGAATTTATTTGCATAGATATCATAACCATGGCACCAAAGAATGCACTGGTACCAACAGTAAAGCTAAGAGGAAAACTGTGAGAAGCACAATAGTTAAGGAAACTGGAAGCAGGTTGCTGGTTGTCTGATTTGACAGCTTAATACAACCTCACTTAAACTATCAAATTTGTAGGGAAAAACATAATTAAAGTGGTTAATGATGCAAGAGGCATGAAATAAAGATGATGGAAAAGGTGCAAAAATTACTGCCAATTTGGTTAAATCAGCATCAACTCGAGGCAATAGCTTATCTGAGACAGTGATATGTAACAAAGACAAAAGCTTCCCTTGTAACTCAAAGTCTTAAAGAAATGTATTTTTGCGTGTAATTTTGGTGTCTTAGAACCAATTATTTGATCTTTAGTTATTTCTTATAGAAAAATATGTTCAGTTCTCAAACTTTTCTGGGTTTGAACACGAATATGGGATGAATTGTGCTTGACAGTCAAGGCATTACTGTGTATTTTCTATTTTGGGTGATTATACATAGATAGATGATAGATAGATAGATAGATAGATAGATAGATAGATGATAGATAGATAGATAGATAGATAGATAGATAGATATAGTTAGGTAGAGCCCAAGATGATCTAGGGACTAAAAACATTTTATTAAACTCAAAGAAGATCATGATTGTAATCTGCATGGATGAGTATGAAGAATAAAACATAGGAGAGTGTAGACAGCATTAAATGCTGAGTCTATCCTCTTTTCTTTAATCTCTTAAGGGCCTTGTTGCATCTGATATCAGTAATGAATCCAATGAAATAGGTTTTTTATTCTAATAAAGTTGTCCTTTATTTCATAAAGTATTTTATGTATAAGTACATCCCTATTTTCAAGCAGAAGTTAAATAAAGAGTAACTTAATATACAGATCATAGTCTCATCAAAACTGAGTGAACTTTTTTGGATACCTCTCCTAGTTCACACCGCAACTTTATTTTCCATCCATTTCACAGATTTTTTTATAAAGCAGCAATTTTAGACAAATAACTTTTTATCATAAGGTCATGATAGCTTGATAACTCAGTAGCATAATTCTTATCTCTCATGTGGGAGACCAGGCCTGATTCCAGTCAATACATTAAATAGTCATTGTTTGCCTATCAGTAGAGACTAGTGGATTGCTGGGCATCTGAATAAATTTCAGCCAAGTTTTCAGACTAAGAGAAACTAGGTGAGAAATGTCTGGCAAAGTACTTCAAAAATCAGCCCATGGTAGCCCTATAGATCATAATGCTCCAAACGTCAATTGATCATAGACATGGTTCACTCTCTCATTCCACTGCAGTTAAGGACAGCTAACAACAACTATTTCCATAAGAGTCATATTGATCTGACTGTCCTATCTTCATGAAAAATCCTAACATGTTATCCAAGATCCAATTCAGTTATTATTTATTCAATGAAATGTCTCCTACTTCTGATCTAAGAAAAGTCATCATTCCCTACATACAATGCTATACCAAAATCTACATACTTTCATGAGGCTTCAAATGTTTGTGGAAAGATCATTTCATTCATTTTTCCATGATATTTTTGAAGCCCTTGTGTCTTGTGGTATAAATACCTTGCATCATAATCTTTTTTTATAATCTGTTTCCACCATTATACAAGCTTTAGTGCATATGCCAGTTTTGTTTTCCATTTCAAATTCCCAGCACACAGTGCAGACTTTCTGACTTAAAGTACAAACATATCTTGGAAATATTGTAGGTTTGGTTCCAAATCTCTGCAATAAAGCCAATATTGCCATGAAGTGAAGAAAATAATTATTTTACTTTTCTGGAACAAATAAAAGTTATGTCTCCACTATATATTAATGCACTAATTGTGTAGTAGCAATAGGAAAAATAGTGTGAGAATTTTAAAATTTAATGAGTACATGATGTTAGAAAAATGGAATTGATAGATTTTCTTTACACAAGATTTCCACAAACCTTTATTTTTAAAAAATGCAGCAGTATTGGCTGAGCCCTGGTGGCTTAGTGGTTGTGTGCAGGAGCAAGGCTGGGCTTCCTACTCCCACCAGTGATGCCACAAAATAAATAAATAAGTAAATAAATAAATAAAATAATTGACTGACCCATCTCGAATTAAAAAAAAAAATGCAACAGTATTGCCCAAGGGTGGTAAAATGGAGAGCATAAGGTATCCCTGCAATTCAATTTAATCATTAGTACTAAATAAGAATGTAATAAAAATAAAGCATTCTATAGGGGAGAAACATTCAAGCAAAAGACTTCTGTTTATTTAGAAAGGTATTGTCATTTATAAGAAACAATGATAAAAAATCTATAATAGTTCATATTGATAGTGTAAATAAAGGAAGTCTTCATTGAGTAGACAACAGTAAAATCTGAGCCTCAAAGAATGGAGAGAATTTAGCTAAAAGCTAAGATAAAAGGAATAGTTCTTTATCCTAGGAAGAAAAAATAGATTGCAATAGGCACCTGGAATAGAACGAGTAGAAGTAAATGGGTAAATAAAGGCACTGGGAATGAAATCTAATAACTCCTTTATTTGGGGGGGGGATCACTACCCTCTGATGGGAGTAGGAGGCCCAGTCTTGCTCCTGGAGAGCTGCTGCTGGATTTGAACTGCCAACCCAATGGGACTGCAGTCTCACACACAACCACTATGCCACCAGGGCTCAGCTCCAAAACTATTAACTTTCTTATTGATTGCATGACTTTAATGATAGAGAAATTAAAGAAAAGTTCAAAAGCTAGAAAAATGACAATGGCTATGACCAAACTAATAATGGTAATAATAATAATAATAATTACAGAAGATGAAACTAGACAGTCCCCTGTTTAAAGAATAATGATTATATCCCAGGGAGCAGATTCCTCATGGACAGTGCACATGGGAGCCTTAGTTCCTAATGAGAACCTGGCATGGTTTGATTCAGAAAGAGGCAATGTGCCAGGACTGACCCACCACTCACAGTGAACTCAAGACTTTAGGGAATTAGGTCATATGTACCACACACAGGCAGTCAGGCTACTGAGACAGAAGAGCTTCAGTAACCATCAAGACCAACACAATAATATGAAATTCCCTTCTGTATAATCAGTACCAATTGACTATTGGTAAAATTTTGAATATTTTATAAATTCTAAGAAGTTATCATGATTTGGTAATATATATATATATAAGGTAAGCATTTTAATAAGGTTGTAGAACCAATATTTCTGCTTTGTAAAAGTCCATTAATTATGCTAATTCTATAATACTGTATCAAGAGAATTTGTGTTGCTCAATTGAAATGGTAAACAGATGCTTGATTAGCAGAGGGAAAGTTGGTATCTAGCTTGGTGGCCTGGTAAAGCTGTATGCATTTTGTGTGTGTCAAATCTCAGGTAGACCTCACAATATTCAATCTTCTTTCAGGTGTCCTAATGACATGAAATAATGAGAAGTGTTTAAAAGCAAATAAAGAACCATAAGAGAGATTATAGTAACAAATATCCATAGGTATCAAAATTATTTTAGTAGCAAATCCCTTATTTGGTAGACCCTTCAAGCATTAGCTATGAAATCTGAAAGTCTAGATTCTAGCCCAGAGCTCATGTGTGCACGAAACACACTTCATTGAAGATGACTGTTGTTCAGATTCCATCCAGATCCTGGAGGAAAAATGTGGAATGTGGACCCTTCTGCCTTATTGTCTAGTGAATAAGACGTGTGAATACATATAACAGCACATACAACGATAAAATTTTTATTTCAACACGTGCTTTCATGAGTAGCCTCTAGAACGTAAATTAATAATAGCATAAATTAACCAGCCAATGCATACCAAAATCTTCCCCAGGGAAGCAGCATTTGAACTAGAAATGAAGCATAATTGATAAACCGAGTAAGGTGGCCTTTAAATTGCAAAGTCTTTGATTTCTTCTTTGCAAACCAGGACAATCTTCAAAGTTCTTTGCATTCCATAGGTCTTGGATTCTCCCCAGTTGAATGCTTTGGCATCAGGAACATGCAAACCACGTATGTCCTATAAACTTAATTAATTTTTTTCTGGGGAGTCGTGAAGATGTTTTTGCTCGATTGGTGTTAGCTGGGATCTTAAAGAGAATCATAAATAATTAACGTGGGAAAGGAGGGCTCAGCATACATCGCAGGGGGCGCGCACACAAGGGTTGGGGTAGGTGGGCCAGAGTCAGGGGCAGCACATGATGCTATGCAAAACAGCCCCTTCCAACAGATGGGATAATCCCACCACCTGGCAGGGGAGGGGCCAGTGGCCACTGAGGGGTGGGCGAGGAAGAAAGCCCAGGGACAAGGAGAAAAAGGACCCAGTCCAAGATACTGTGCGCTCCTGCCCCCCGCCCCTTGTCACCTCCCCACCCCATCTTTATTCTTCTGCCTGTCCCTGCCTCCCTGGCCAGCAGTGACCACTCTGGCCTCCTTGTGCTGTGTGGGAGGGGCAGCTCTGAGGGCCAGGTACTCTCTTGATCCGGGGACCCACAGCGGTTTGTCACTTTCCTTCTTCAGGTGACTGTAGTTTGTAGCAGTCCTGCTGGGCGGGCAGCTGCAGGCTGTGCAGGGGGTGATGGGCACGCAGCCATGCTGCTGCTCAAGCCCCAGGTGCTGCAGCTCAGCCCACTGTGTGTGCATGGCCTGCAGCTGGGGAGCAGTGGACATCAGGGCAGAGGGAGACCTGCACATGCCGGTAGGGGGCGGCAAAGAGCTGGTGTTCTGCAGAGGATAAGAAAGAAGGGGGTTGGGGAGGGTTGGTAGGAGATCCAAGTCAGGAGGGACCCAGTAGCCAGAAGGTGGGTGAGAGAGTGAGTGCACCTAGGCAGAGGCTGCGTGGATAGCATCCTGCTGGGGCAGGTGCAGGTGCGAATGGATATGAAAGTGCTGGTGGTGATGGGAGGTCACATTGAACATCTGCAGCAGACAGGCAAGAATACGATGCTTGTTGACCAATATTGTCTTTAAAATAATTGCACTTTCATTCTTAAAGTTATCATTACAATTTAAAGTGACCCGATCTTAACATTAGCAAAGCGGGACACCATTGACCAGGAGGGGGGAGTGAGGGGAAGGGGTATAATCTCTTCCTGTTCTCCTGCTTTTCCCTAGCTTGTCTTGCATTCTTTCCAAAAATCGTGACCGGTTTAAAACGCCATGGGATGCGGGAAAAATTGCTTAAGGTTGGGACTGTCCCACCAAAAGCGGGACGTCTGGTCAGTTTACAATTACAGCCACACTCATAATGCCTCCTGTTATCAATAGGCTTCCGGTGACACCTGGCAGATGCTACTTAGTATGGAATGGCTTGTTGGAAAGGCAATCAATTTAGTATGCACAAATATTAAAAATGGATTGTATAAATAAATGTCTCTGAAAGTGCCGCCAACATTGGTCTAAGTATTCACTAAAAGTTGATTGCCCTGAATAGTTGTGCAAAAGGAGAACAGACTGCAGTTTTCTTGCTATTTTGGTGAGCAATATTAAATCAATTATCTGGATAGGAGCTATGTTTTGCAACCACACATGATTATAAAAGTAATTCTAAAATTACAGCTGGCTATTTACTGTTTATGGGGGGAAGAAAAAGAAAAGAGTTCCTTTTAGAATTCCCTATCAAGAGCAACTGTATTGAGAATATTATGGATGTCGGTATGCACACAAGCACTCATATTTCAAAAAGAGGAGAGCATCTTAACGATTTAGAAGTCACATTTTCAACAAGATCATAAAGAGGTAAGTGTCACAGATTGCAAAAGTCCCTGTGTCACAAGATGCTGAGGACAGTTAAGTGCTCAATTACTAACCTAATAATTAGCAGTTGAAGAGCATCCGAAAGTGTCTCTTATGCTTCTGGATGGTTACAGCCTCAACAACCCTATGGCACAGTAATATTCTGCACATTGGAGGTAACCCTTAGTCAATGAGTCAAAGTCAGCCAACAAGAACTAGGTCAGTAGGAAAACACTGCACTGCTAACCATAAGGGCCGTGGTTTGAGCCAGGAGAGGGGGATGGCGATCAGCTTCCATAAGGACTCATAGCCTTTGTCAACCTCATGGGGAGTTCTCTTTGTTCAATAGGCTCTCCAGGATTTGCAATCAACTTGAAGGCATTGCATTTGAGTTTTTGGTTCAATGGAGCTATAACTTCTTAATCAAATAGAAGAACTATATACATTTTCATTTGATAGATTATTATGTGGGAAGCTAATTTTATAAGTGTTGTGATATTAATCTTGCCTTGAATTAAATTATTATGTTTTTAATAAAATATTGATGCTAATTTGCTACTCTTTTAGGATTTTAGAAGTATATAAATAAAATTTGCTTGCAATTGCCCTTTATTGAACCTTTTTGTCAGGTTTCTTTTGGAACAATGTTATGTCATTCTCATGGGAATAGATTATATTGTTTCTCTTGGTTGTAGCTAGGCCAAAGATTGTGCAGATAGGAAAAGGTGGCACTGTGATGTGATTGGATACTAACCAAAAGGATGGTGGTTTAAATTCACCAGGTACTCCTTATGAAAAAGATACATTCTCTACCCTGTAATGAGTTATAGTCTTGGAAACCCTATAGGGTCACTCTGAGTCAGAATCCAGAAACCGATGGCAATGGTTTTACACATTTATCATGTTAAAACAAACCCCAGCCTATACAGCTAAGAAAGTTTGAGAGGGAGAAAATGAGCTTTAAAGTGTTTTCATGCCTCTGCCATAAAAATTACTTTCTAACCAGTGTTTAAAAATAGCATTCCTCAATCATAGCAAGAACTAAATAAATCTGGGGGAGGGGAGGGAAAAAGAGAGAGAACGAATTTTCTAAAGAAATTTTACAAAGTCAAGTAGGATGGAAGTATTCTCCCTACTGATACTTCATCAGAATATACTTAAACTGAACATGTAAATAAAATGAGGCTTTTCCCTGGATAAAAAACTAGAGCAATTACCTTAAAAACAAAATAACCATGCAGGTATATGATATGAATCCTAACCCTCATGGCACTTTTACCTTTAAATTATGTTGCTGTGATGCAGAAGTTTTTAATAAAGCAGGAACATTTAAAATTGGAGAAAATATCATTCCATAAATTTAATTCATAATACAAACAAAGCCTATACTAGTTGACCAGGAAATAAATATAAACTTTTCCTAAAATGTTTATTAAAATATTTTAAAAATCATTTATATAAAATGAAAATAACTTCATTTTCTAAACCAGTGCAAAACTAAAAGTTAAGGAATTGAGTATTATAGATTGTTAACCTAATTGAATATTTGAATGATAAAAAAGTGTTAATAAATGAAATTAGATGTAATATTAAAACCTCTTTCATAAGGAAAAGTAAATCAAAGGCATTATACTCTAATCTCTCTGGCTTTATAAAGCAAAATGGATGGGTTAGGATTGGTAATAAATTCAGGGAAATACTAAGATTTGAGTCAAGGAATCATTTTAAATATTTGTCTCCGTGTTTGTAAAGCTGTTCTTAAAATAAGCAAAACTTAGTATGAAGCTGTTCCATCTGTTTGACAGTTTCTACAAATCTCGTTCCTTTCTTTGGTCATCCCAGGGAACCATGGGTAGAGGGAATACAACGGAATTCACAGATTTCACCCTCCTCGGTTTCTTCCCGGAGTTTAGACATATCACAGTCATAGTCTCCATCATCCTGCTGATCTTCACGGCTGCTTTCACCGGTAACACGTGTTTGATCCTTCTCATCTGGCTGGATTCCAGGCTCCACACGCCTATGTACTTCCTGCTCAGTCAGCTCTCCTTAATGGATCTGGCGTTGACCTCAAGCATTGTCCCCAAAATGGCAGTCAACTTCTTCTCCGGATGG
>PVJH01030174.1:0-25043 GCA_004026705.1 Nesogale talazaci
TGAGAGTGGTAATATTGGGAGGGTGGAGGGAAAGAGGGGTTAAAAGGGGGAGCCAATTACAAGGATCTACATATAACCTCCTCCCTGGGGGACGGACAACAGGGAAGTGGGTAAAGGGAGACATCGGACAGCGTGTGATAAGATGAAATAACTTATAAATTACCAAGAGTTCATGGGGGGGGGGGGGCGTGAAATAAGGAACTAAATACCAAGGGCTTAAGCTGAAAGCAAAAGTTTTTAAAATGATGATGGCAACACATGTACAAATGTGCTTGGCATACAATGGATGTTTGTATAGATTGTGATAAGAGTTGTATGGGGCCCTTTTAAAATATTTTAAAATATTTTAAAAAAAGATTCCGGGCGCATCTCCAAAGTCCCTCTCGGGTGGCAGGATCACAGTGTCAGCATTTGCAGGGCTCTCTGGGTGAGTTAATTCGCCCTGCAGATATGGGCGCGCTGCTCTGTGGCGCCGGCTATCTGTGCCTTCATCAGTGTAAGGATGTTCCTCTCGTGTTCAAGATATGCTCCCCTCCTTCTCGAGTTCTGGCGCACCGTGGGCGGGCCAGCATCAGGTGTCCGTGACTCCGGGGCACGTCTCCCGGGAAATGGGAGGTACCCGGGTGTTGGCTGGACTGTAGGGCTCATGGAGTCCGCACATCTCCCTTCTGCAGGCTGACTTTGTACCTGTGCAAACCATGGCATGGAGCGAAGTAAGTCGCTGAAGATATTCAAAAACACCAAAATCAGTCCCGGGTTGAGGGGTGGGGTGGGGGTTGGGATGGCAATCTAGAAGGCAGGCAGAAGACGGAGTGATGGGAAGGACGTGGAGAAGCAGGCCGCGGGTCCATGCAGGAGCCTCCCTGTGTTGCACCCGAGTGGCAGTGAACTCCGGGCAGAAAGTTGACTTCCAAGCGGATCAGATTTGAAATATTAGGATTCATTTTATTCAAAGAGTGTCATGAAAGGTGTGTTAATGTTGTTCTTTGGTTTCTGGGAAGGGGGGGCGGGGAACAATCAGGTTGAAGTGTGTCAGAGCCTTCTGGGAAAAGCAGCCGTGACATAAATAGTAGGAGTAAGAAAACAGCTGGGAGGCAAGGTGGTGACGTCTATATTGTACGCCTGCAAAGGGTGCCCGAGGTTGGCCTGAACGCCAGGGTCGTACTTTGAGAGACATTTTCAGTTTTCCATCTGGTGTTCATTGCCTAATGGTCCGAATACAAAACATCTTGTAGGGGGAAAAAAAACAAACCCATCAACCTTCGCAGTAGCAGCGAAGCTAGATGGAAGAAGCAAGATTCCACCAAGAATGTGACAATGAAGCTGTAGCCCGCCACTCACCTGGGACGGTGGGAATCAAGGAGGCTGACAGCTTACCCTGAGGCTCAGGAGATAACAGAAGGGAGAGCAGGAGTGGGCCGCTCACGTTACCGAACCAACCGTATGCATTTTCAGCGATGGGCAGCCCTTGGATAATATCGAGATACAGGCAACACAATAGTGAGAAGAAATTGGCGTGTGGGGGGGAGGTTGTTTTGTATTGTTCCTGAAATATTTAGAGCTGGATTGGAACAGGTGTATTTTCTCTCTTCGTCCGGTTTTGAAATCCTTGGGTTTCTAGCAGATGACTGCTAACTGGTACATGACTTCGTTTTCCAAAAGGGAGGCTTTTTCCCCAGCATTTTCTTCCTCTGTTCCCTGGGCAACCCCCTTCACCAGACCCACTGTGCATGTGGAGATAGCCATGTGAGAAGAAAGCCTCCTCTTTGTCTTTTGAGGCTGCTGGCGGGTTTGAACTGCCTACCTTCCAGCCCTTGTCCTTTCAGACAAGGCTCTGGCAGGCCAGAACCCGAGGAGGAAAGTTCTTTTCCATTAATGTGTTTTTACAGTTTGAATGACAAAAGGGATAAGAAGAAGGCTTCCCAAAGCTCCTGAAAAGGGGAGTTAGAAGCCGATGGATTTTCCCCAGGAACTATAGGAAGCTCCCTTATACAGCGTGGTTGCTGTGTGCCCATGAGGGGATTTTAGGCCCTGGCAACTTCCAAGGCAGAAGGAAAGTGTGCTATGTGTGCACCCCCAGGTCATCAGGGTGAACACTGAGTGGGTTTGAATCACTGTGCCTGGGCGTAGCCGCCTAGCACTGAACTGTTGTGCCACCAAGCCGAGAAGCACAAAACTGCACACACAATTCTCAAATGTGTCAATTGAGAAAAAAATTTTCCCCAGTGCATTTCCAGCTGCCCATTTGAAAACAAAGCATGCAGTGGAGAAGAAAGCAGGCAGTATTTTCACCACTCTGCTGTTTTTGTACCTCTTCTTTTGAATGCGGACTTTTTCTTGACCTGCCTGTATTTCTTGAGTGAGTGATGTATGTATGTGTGTATTTTTTGCTGCCCAGTACAGGTTTCTTCTTATGCGGACACCCTGTTTAGCATGCATTCATTCTCAGTCTGCATCTGAGCATGACATAATTGATGCATTTTTTTCTCCAAACAGTACAAATGATATTTGTCTCTCTGTGTATGTATGTATGATTTATTCATGCAACACTTTCTAGTCTGCCCTCATTGTTCTACTTTTAAGTCAGGCGACCCAAGGAATGAATTCAAACATGTACTGAGGAGAAGTTGCCCCTATCTGATGACATTTGAGTGCTGCTGGAGAAAGAAGGAATTACTTACATGTGAATGATAAAAGATTGTTTTATTTCCTCTTGGAAAGATGTGTCAATTCCTGGAATCCTGATAACTGAGTGTTATTTGTCTCATACAGAAATTAGAGACTAACTTTAAAATGCCTACTGGCAACTTCTGTCCCTAACTAAATACCCGATTCGTGAGTATTTGGAAACACTGACTTTTCTGGACATCGCTTTGGAAAAGTTAGCCTGTGACAGTGTTTCAGTATCATGAATTGAGTCAAGGGATCTAACTAGTCATTTTTCCCAAGTTACCATGGTTAGCTGTAGAAATGCTTGAAAATGTTTTCATTGTACGAGGTTACTTTCCTGGGACTTAATTTTGTAAAAAGAAGTTCACTTTGCCATCATTCAGAAGATTTGAGTTATTTCTCCCCCAGATCTCATACTTGAGATTTGTTCTAATCATGTAAGGCTGGGCACGTGTCCTCAATGCTGTTTGGAAAAGAGGACCCGAAAACAGGGGGAAATGAGTATTGTAGCGAAGGGGTGTGTGTTTCTCTCTGTCAGTTTATCTGTGTGTCTGTCACCTCCTTGGTGTTGACCTGGTATCGGGCAGCACCGAGGATGTCTCTACGGCTGCTCTGATTAATCCTGCTCTGCGTTTTCTCTACCCTCCAATCATAATTTGGAAGATTGCTTTGCTTGCTGGAAAGCTGGGGGACCTAATCTGTTGTCTAGGCCTGCCAGGTTGATTACCAGAGGTGCTCCCTTGAGATAGCTAGGCTTTAAATGTTTGACTAAAGAATTACTGTTTGACCAGAACTAATCTGGACTGGTTAATTTTAATTAGATCATTAACCTAACATTAAGATACTAGAAAGAAATATTATTGTCCCCTGGCATGTCCCCACCTGTCTTGCCCTTTCAGGAAGACATATACACACTGGTATAAGCATGCATGGGCACACACACACACAAGCACACACACACAAATGCCCACTTGTGCTCTCTCATTACTTCAGGCTCACAGAGAGATGGTGAGTACGGTAGGAAGAAAATGTGTACTTCGCTTACCAGGGTGTTGAATCTGATAGCTAACATGAAGCTGTACTTTAAAATAGGCCTCATGTCAAAGTGTGTAAAATGTGTCATACGTATATGATCTGTTGGCCAGCGTGTGTCCACTTAACCAGAAGAGCTAACAGATGAATAGAACAGAAGGTTGTAATTTCGTGAGGATTAAATTCACATGTAAATCACCTAATGAAGGTGCCCAGGAAACATTCATACAGCTTCTCCCCTTCCCTTACTTTAATCACCGGGGTGATGGAAAGCAAACTTTGCCCTCATGAATAGTGGTGGTGATGAGCCAGTGGTTAAAACCTGGGGCTTGGAAACTGTACAGATATGGGGTTCAATTCTGGGGTTTTAATTCTATGTCCTCAGGAAGGTTGCCTAACTTCTCTGAGCTTCAGTAACTGTATCAGGAGAATAAACTAAACCCAACCCACTGCATTTGGTTGGTTGGCATAGCAGTTCTATAGAACTGCCCCCTCTGAATTTCCCTGACTGTGTCTTTATGGCAGTGTAAAGCCTCAGAACAGCTAGTGGTGAGCAGCTTAATGGTCACCACAGCACCACAAGGACTCCCTTGTTAGGAAACTAAAGAGAATAATATTAGTCCCGGTGTTATCATGGGCTACTCATTGGGATGCTAATCTACCAGCAATAAGATGAAACTTTCTTTCCCTGTAAAGAATTTACAGATAGGTCTGTCTTGCCCTGCTGGGTCCTTCTGCTCAGAGTCAACTCGGTGGTAGTGAAGTCGTTTCTTTGGACAGTGTTGTTCTCTTGATAAGATGATATAGTGGTTGATAAAGTGGTTGTAGCCGGACTTGACAGAGAACTGTGGGGGTGTATCTGGCAGGACCTGTGGATCTGGGAGAAAGGCATAGAAAGTGTAGGATGCTGCTGTGTCTCCTGGAGCAGTCTTGAAGCTGCTGGGTATCCGCACCCTGAGGTAGCTGGAACCCACGCTTCCAAGTCTCCTGGAATATTCTGGTCTTGAGTCAGATCGAAGCTGATGGGTATCCTGCATTTCCAAGATTCCTTCAAAAACTCCAGTCTCGAGGTAAGTAAGACCCCAGGCCAGCTCATCTGACAACCTTCCACTTTAACCTCTGAAACATAGCCTATCAGATTGCTTCTAGCTTCCCCATAGTAACAGCTAAGCTCCTGTAATGTAATTGACAGTAAGGTCCTGTAGTACCATTGGATGATAGTGTCTTGTAATACGATTGGGTGGTTGGTCCTGTAATGTGATTGGACGAAATAGTCTTATAAGATAATTGGATGGACTGGCTCAGCCAGCTACACCTAATTTACATAACTCAGCGGGAAACACCTCATTTACATAGCCCACAGTGTGGGCCTATCATTTTTTCATGCTGCAAACCCATGACCTTATAAGGACGTATTTGGAAACAAAGAAGGATGTGAACGACATTATCTGATTGGTCAACAAAGCATATATAAACCTTGCAAAAGCTGTAATAGAATTTGATCTGTGCTGTCGAGCCTGGTCTCCAGAGTCTGTGTACACCATTGGTTGACATCATCATTATCACTTCCCTGTGTGCCAGACATTGTTCCCACAGAGAGCTGCCAGAAATGTAAGCTGGCTTCCGAAGACAATGTTGGATGAGGGCTCTCGTGGCTGATATCAGCTGAATCTTTGATTAGGCAAAGACATCTGACTGTATAGAACATAACAAATTGTGGAGAGCATGACTAATTTTTTGCAAAGAATAGGAATTCTAGAACACTTAATTTTGCTCTTAGGGAACCTGTACAGAGACCAAGAAGCAGTTGTTGGAACATGGAGATACTGGCTGTGATTTAAAATTGGGAAAGATATGTGCATCGGAGTTGTAGCCTTTCATTATACTTATTCACAATCTGTAAGTTTAACAAATAATTCAAGAAGCTAGACTATATGAGGAACATAATATCAGGATGGGAGGAAGACATATTCACAACTTCTGATATGAAGATGATAGAACCTGATTTATTGAATGAGGACTTAAGACACTTGTTGATGGATTATATCTTAACAGAAAATCTTCAAAACTGGATCAATAAGCAACATCATGATAAATGGAAAAGATTGACTTTGTCAAGGATTTCATTTTACCTGGATCCATAAGTAATAGTAATGCCCATGGAAGCAGTAGCCAAAAAATGAAATACATATTGCACTAGACAAATATGCTGGAATAAACCCTGGTGGTGTAGTGGTTGAGTGCGGGACTGCGGTCCACGGGCTTGGTGGTTCAAATCCAGCAGTGGCTCTGCAGGAGCAAGGCTGGGTAGCTCCCATGACCACCAGAGGGCAGTGAGGCCCCACAACAACAACAAAATAAATAAATAAACAAATCTGCTGTTAGAGAACATGTAGAAGTGCTAACAAGTCAGGATGTCAGTTGAAAACTGACCCACGTCAGGGTCTTTTCAGTCGCCTCCGATAGCACGTCCAAGTTGGACGCTGGATAAGGAAGAGTGAAGAACTGAATGAGGCGTTTATGAAAAATGTGGACTCTACTGTGGTCTGTGGGAAGAGTGGACCAATGTGGCTTGGAAGAAGTGCTGCTGGCATGTGGTTTGGAAGCGGGAGATGCTGGCTTACATGCTTTGGACATGTTATTGGGCATGACTGGTCCCTGGAGAGGGACATCTTCGTGCTTGTAGAGGACTAGTGAAGAAGAGGAAGACCTCCAATGAACTGATTGACGAGGTGGCTGCAACAGCAGACCCACGCATGGCACAGATTGCGCGGACAGTGAAGGGCTGCACCTTGTCCATGGAGTCTCCATGAGGTGGAACTGACTTTATGGGCACTTGACCAGCACAAGCACTTGCAGTATAAGTGTATTTAATACTGATAGTAATAAAGCAACTAAAAGCTTAAGGATCGCACTCAATTATTATATAGCAGCCTGCCAAGAGATGAGAGTAAAGCTTCTGAAGATTATATATATATAAAAGTTTTGATTGAAATTGTAGCACTTGCTACGTCTAAAACTCTTAAACTCTACAATTCCAAAATTGCTTCCAATTTTTAAACCAAAAAGCTCCGGGCGCTTTTCCTTTTGTTCAGGTCGCCATTGGGTAGCTGTGTGGGATCGCTTGGTTTATGCTTTCTCATAATCAACTTTTGCAGATGCTCATTGAACAAAACAAGCTTAAGAGACAAAGCTACCTTCTGCTACAGAGCTCCCCGCCCGACCAACAGCTGCTGAACGCTTTAGATGAAAATGCCAAACTCGTCCAGCTCCTCGAAGAAGAGAAGATTCAGCATCAACAAAAGGTAATAGTTAGTGTTATTCCAGAGTCTTAAGGAAATGTACAGAGGCAGTTCAGTCATTTAGAACTCCGTGTTTAGCCTTAGGTACTAATTCCCTTTAGGGATCTTGTTTTGTTTTGTTTTGAATCTAACAAATGAACTCGATTGAATTATCAACTAAAATGTTTTGCACAACAGTTAAGGATTCATAGTCAATCTCATGCTGTTCAGATGACCCGAAGAAGTAAGGGGAAGAGAATTGAGTCACAACACTTGGCTAACGCAGAGCCTGGAAATCTCTGAGTTGATTGTATTTTGTTGAAGGTGGGGAAGGAGGGTGGCTGCCTGGGTGTATTTGTCTCAAAAAGCTTGTGGGGGGGCGGGTAGAGGTTTTATTCAGAGAAGGCGGAAAAGAGAAGTCTACATTAATAGTAATTGTTTCCTTAGGAAAATGTCTGACTTGGTAAACTTGCACAAATACATATGTTTAAAGGCTTCCTAAGTGGTTATTTCAATTTGTCTGAGTGCAGCGATTCCAGCTGCCACAGCCTACCTCTGTGTGCTGGGCAGAGAAGGATCTTCACGGCAGTGGGTGGGGGAAGGGGCGGAACAAAGGCTTTCAAATTAAAAGAACCACTTAGGAAAGATGACCTCAGTATTTATGCTACTTACGGCTACCTCCTTGTGGAGGACAGCTGTTAGGACTATTCATCATCTGTCACAGTTTCTCTATGTTCACATGTAGTTTTTGGATGCTCTAAAATTTGCTTTACAGAGTTGGTCACATAGAGTTTACACCCCCCATCCCCCACCCCATGCCCCTCATTGGACAATCTTGGGAAGAGGGCGGGTGACCAGAGAGGAAGACGTGAGTTGCTGGCCCCCAGCCCCACTTTACTCTCCATGCACACATAGGAATTACCATTTCAAGTGAAAAGAGAAAAAAAAGGATGTGCTTTTGGTTTAGCGGACCCAGATTTAGCTTGTTGTTCTGAAAAGTCCAACCATTTGTCATTAACTCATTTAGTGAATAATCCATGCCTGTCACCTACTGAGTTAAGGTATAAAACTCAGTTACTAGTGCCCTACCTTGTTGGAGCCTAGGTAGGGGGCTGATGATTGTGTAAACGTTACTAATGAAATTCCATCAGCCGCTGCTTCTAAAACTATTCTACCAGAAAAAAACCATTGCCATCAAGGTGGTTCTGCTCTTGGGCAGAGTAGGATTGTCCCTGTGGGTTTCCGAGGTCGTAAAAGTTCCCAGACACAAAAAGCCTCCTCTTTCTCTGGGGAAGCAGCTGCTGGATTTGAACTGCTGACCTTTAGCTGAGCAGCTCAACATATAATCCACTACTCCATCAGGGCTCCGTGTTAGAATGTATTTTATAGGGGCTGAGCCCCGGTGGCTTAAGTGGTTGAGTGCGGGACTGCGGCCCATGGGCTTGGCGGTTCAAATCCAGTGGCGGCTCTCAGGAGCAGCTCTGGGTAGCTCCCACGACCACCAGAAGACAGTGATGCCCCAAAATAAAAACAAAAGCAGAATATATTTTATAATTATTCTGCATAATCTTTATGACTTGTGGTTTAAAATATTATCTGTTTATAAATTCCCCTCTAGATTCAATAGTCCTTTAAAGATAGCTGTCTTTTGGATTTGTTTTAATTTAAAAAATAAACATATACATTATTTAAAAGTTTTTTTAAATGTATTAAAGTTAAAATTACCCATTACTTTCCATGTTTCGATCATCTACAAACTTTATTCATATGTGCTGTGAATATATGTATGTGTGTAGAGGTGAAAGAGAATCAGGCCAAGCACGCTGTTTTTTGAGTTCTAAATTGAGAGCCTCTCTTCCCATGTCAGTGATTTGAAATGAGTTCATTTAACAAACACCCCAGAATTTAGGAAATGAATCCAATCTTTGTGGAATGAAGGCTCTATCTGGTCATCATGTTGAATTATCATCTCGGTCCCAGAATTTGCCTGGTTTCTCACATGCATTGATGCTCTCTCTTTGCTAGCTGGGACATGGGAAAGGACAGGGAGACATTCATGTCTCTCCCCGCCCCCCCCCCCCAAAAAAAAACCTTTACACCACTACCTACACGTCTGTTTGTGACTTTCAGGTCCAAGAGCTAGAAGCACAGCTAGAGCAGCAAACCCTTCACAAGGAGATCCATCACCTCAAGCAGCAGCTGGAACTTCTAGAAGAAGATAAGAAGGACTTGGAGCTGAAGTATCAGAATTCTGAGGAGAAAGCCAGAAACTTAAAGCATTCCGGTAAAAGCATTGCCTGGGCCACTTGACTGTTTCTCTTACTGAACTGTGAACACCTCATGCACAGTGAGTCCAGGAGGTTGAGAAATGTCAAGATTCATTTCTCAATGGCTTCCTTTTTGAAGTCTGTAATTTAGTAGAGCAGCCACTGTAAGTTGTACGGTGGCCCCTCAAGTCACAGGCTTCTCGTGGGACATTCTTTTTGAGCATCGCCCGCAGACAGAATCGAGCGGCAGTGAGCCTCTTGACAAGGCAGGACCAACCATGTTGCCTGGTTCCTTAGGGAGCCGTGCTCTTTAAGTATTCACTTGGCTTCATTGACTTTTAGGCTGTGCCTTAAAAAAGAATGGAAGCGGCTGAGCCCCGGTGGCGTAGTGGCTGTGCGCGGGACTTCGGCCCACTGGGATGGAGGTTCAATTCTGGCTCCCAGGAGCAAAGGCTGGGCCTCCTACTCCCACCACCTGAGGGCAGTGATGCCTAAAAATAAAAAATAAAATAAAAATTAAAAAAAGAATGGAAGCTTTTTAGGTTTAAACTACCTTCATCTTTGGTGTCTAATTATGCACCTGAATTAATGCTTCACCTCACAATAAAATGGGTGTAATGATCATTTCACAATAAAATGGGCAACAGTATATATATATTAAAAGGGGGGGAAGTTTTTCAAACACTAGGGGATATGCAAATCAAAGGATTTGTTCTTTGCATTCTGGAGGGCTTTATGGGGACCTACAAGTTGGATTACCACATAGACATAAGTAGTAAGTTGCTGTGGCAAAAAGTAGGTAATTTAAGGAGGCTGGCCATTCCCTTTACAATAGCATCTATATTCACTGCAGATATGTTCAGTTAACTTTGCAATAGAATTTAAAAAATCTATACAGAAAACCCTTGCAGACTTTTAAAAATGATTATTCCCTTCTGAAAATGCTTCCCAATCTGCAGTGGAAATGGATTAGCATTTTACACACACATACACACACACACACACACACTTTGAATGTGTCACAACTGTATTTATATTTTTATTATTTCAAAAATCATTTTTTTGGTATATAATTCAGATAATGTACAATTGATTAGTTCAGTCATATTGAGAAGAGTTGTACAGTCACCACCACAATTGATTTTAAAACATGTTCTTCTTTCATGAACTTATTGTTAGTGACTTACCATTTCTCTCCAACCCCTCCTGCCATACCCCCAAGGGACCATTAAACCAGTTATATTCTCTGTAGACTTACCTACGCTAGTTTTTTAAATAGAAAAAACATAACCTAAAAGCAAACAAAAAACAACTGACAGCAGTCACCAAGCCAAACAGGAAAACCTCAATGGAAAAAAAAAGCAGATATATTAAAAACTAGAACAAATTTTCAGTGAGTCCAAAGGGAGATTAAATGATAAGATCTTAAATTATTAATCTAACTGCATCTGCAATAATCCACTGTCTAATTCAATCAACACAATGGCAGAGTTATTCACATCCCTGGCCTGTGGTCAGCGGAGTTTCACTGGAGGCTTAATCTAAGTCGAGATTAGTGAAGAGGGACTCCCAGGGTGGGAGCAGGGCAGAGACTTGAGCCTGTGGAGCTTCCCTTTTCAAGCCAGGATCTGCCAGAGGTGCTCCAGGCCTCCTCCATAGTCATCTCAGAAAAGGAGGAGATAAGGAGTCTCGCTTTCTGTTCTCAAGGTTCCCTCAACCCATGGTTGCCGAAGGAGCTAGATGATTCTCGGTGTGGGGAAAATGGCCCACACTGCCTGTCAAAGGGTGGGCAGAAACCAGTGGACACACCCCTGCGGCGTCAGGGAAAGTGTGAGGACCGTGTGGACACAAGTGTCCTCAATGACTCATTTGCCCATAGCAGTTATCTGTACCTGTGATGTAAATTTAATTCGAGGCCCTTGGGAGTATGGCTCCAAGCCCAGGCCCTTTTCTGTGGTTGGTTCTGTTACCTGAGCACCTTGGGTATATAAAGTATGTCCACAGAATGCTCTTTCCAGAGTGGAGAAAATTCCTGAGCTGCAGACGCTTGGGAGCCTGAGTAAATTTAAAATCATGAATAAAGACTGCTAAGATGGTTAAAGACCAAGGACTCTAGTATTTATAGTT
Source organism: Nesogale talazaci (assembly GCA_004026705.1). Taxonomy (NCBI): domain Eukaryota; kingdom Metazoa; phylum Chordata; class Mammalia; order Afrosoricida; family Tenrecidae; genus Nesogale; species Nesogale talazaci. Next base: position 11,378 of record PVJH01030174.1, read on the forward strand.
TGCAAAGGAAAGTAAGTGGGGGAGGGAAAGTATGCAGCTATTAAAATTCATTTCTAAATGTCATCTTTAAAATTAATTCTTGGGCCATACACTTATCAAGTCAAGTATTCAGAATCTCTTCATGTTTCAGGCGTGTGCTGTATCGTAACAAATATTTCTTCAACCTACTCGAGCCTTCTTCTCCCACCCATCGTCTTGACTGTGTTTTCTTTCCTGCCATCGCAGATGGTAGTTTTGTTCTTTGAACAGATGGACGGCCTCTCTTTCCTTGGTAATAATAGACCAGTTTTTTAAAAAAATCTACAGTTTTATATTGGAATGTCTAACTTGGTCCTAATAAAAGTACTACATTTTAAAAAAAATTGAAAAAAGGATGTTCATCAGTTGCTTTTTTCAGCTTTCTTCTGAATTCTTGCTCTCTGTGCAGTGGAAGAACTCCAGAAACGAGTGAACCAGTCTGAGAACTCAGTCCCTCCACCGCCTCCTCCTCCACCACCACTTCCTCCACCACCTCCCAACCCTATCCGGTAAGCACATCCAGGAAGGGCTCCCTGCATCTGATGTGACCCACACATACTCACCCCACCCCTGGTCACTACGGGGCGGGGGTGGGCGTGGGGTGGGTCCTTCTTTCTTCTTTTTAAAATTGCCTTACATTGTGTCACAAGAGGTGCCGTAAAGAGTATGAAAGATGTCAGCGAGTGTTTCATTCAGAAGCTTCCAAACGATCAGGGATTGCATCCTTTCCCTTACTTAGTGACTGTCTCATTTCCTGACATTTCCCATTTGTAAGAAATAACCCCCAAATCCACTCATATCCTCTTAAAACCAGTTAAGGGACTATGTGTTTTGAAAGAGAGAGTATCCCAAATCCTGGGTCCCTCCCACCCTATGTCTCTTCCCAGCCTTGGATATGAAAAAAACTTAGCAGAGGAAAAGGTTTTCAAAGGACTAGCGAGGTGCTAGGACCTGAGGCCATGAACTCAGACACTCCCCTTGCACAGCCTCTGTGAAGGATGACCCGATGGTAGGGTCAGGATAGGCAGGGTGGGTCCCCCTTTGATGGAAACTGACCCAGTGAGCTCTGTCCGTAGTTTGAATGGCACCTGCTGGCCTGACCCCCGCCCCCCAGACGTATGGAAGCCAAAGCCAGAAACAAGTGAGCGGCAGGGAGGGGAAAGCCCCACTGTCCCCTCCGAAATGACTCCTGGAGCCCAAGGAGTCTTGATCACTCATGTTTCATGTAAAGCCCATTTTCAAAGACCTGGCCTTTGCAACTTGGCCGTGTTGATGAGGGAGGGGCAAGTGTGTTCCCGTCTTGGCATGGACGCTTGTGGCCTCCAGTGCTGTGCTGTGAACTGGGAGATTCCCTGTCCGTGTTCTGAACCCAGTTCAGTCAGACGTGCTTGCCTGGTGAGTGGTCTCATTGCAGCGACTCCAGTTCTCACATGTTAGTTCATGGCATGGAGATTCCCTTTAACTGTACAAACCAGGAGTTCTGAGAGTCTCTGGGATATTTCTCGCTCAATAATTTAGATTTGAAATCCTCTGGCTTGGTCAACTCTTTTTAAAATGTAAGTATTACATGTTATAAACTAATACTTAACTAAAAAGACGATAGATATTTTATCTCCAAGCCTTCAATAATGCCTGGGGAGGAAGCTTCCACAAGGAAAAGGATTAAGGTTTAAATTCTTATGACAGAAAAGGGTGTATGTTTAAAGCATTGAGTTAACTTTTTCCTCAAGGCCAAGGTGACCTGGTAACCTTGACTGCCTAACTTCAGCAGGAACACACACTAGGAGACGTGGGGTCTGAATTCTTACCTCCTTTGTTGTTCTGCATTCCACCACCCACCATGACCTAAGACTGCCTGTGTATCGTGGTGACCACTTTGAGTCATGATGCTAACTGCTTCTGTATAATTTATTCCTGAACAACTGGCATTTAAACTTTTGCTAGGGTTTTTTTAACCTTTCATTAACTCATGTGATTTGTTTAATCCTTTCACACAGCGAGGCCTTTTATTCACACTTTGCACCTTTGCAGATCCATCTGAATAGCATGTGTCGTGTGTTCCTCCCACACACCGATGAAAATGGGACTGGGCCTTTTAAGAAAGATTCTCATTAGTTTTCCTTACTGAGCAGGGTCTGACATAATCTACTTTAAGCCATTGAAGTAGTGAAGGCAAGATCATTTTTACACGTGATCGATCCAGGGCTGAATTGAAAGAATTTCAGGTATTTTAAATTCTTTCTCTCCTGGGTAGCTCAGCCTGTAGGAGAGAGTCTGACTTTGACATTTAAAATGGGGAATTCACCGCTTTGATCTGTCTGGCAAGGTCTTGAATTTGGAACTGATGGGAAAGGTCACTTTTGTCTGTGATGAGGGAGAGCCATTAAAAAGAGATTACAGTCTTGCTGTTGGCCTTTAATTTTTTCGTTTCAGAAACCTTGGGGACCTCTAGAATGGCAAGTCAAGAATAATCTAAGTAGAAGTTTCCCCCTAAGAGCTCCTTTACAGTTAGGGCTGAGAAATGAAGGTAGGATTCGGGGCTCTGGCTGTCGGAAGCAGGAGCTCTTTTGTCATGCTCTTTATAAAGAAGAAAATTCATTGAATAATACAAGCAATTTTTATTTCATGGTGAATTGAAACCGTAGAAGACATAATTTTTCAGTAAAATAAGATTTGGGGGTGGTGGTGACATGTAGGGAGTACTTTTCATTTCTAAGAACTATTATTTGCAGATGTATTGTATTTCAAGAGACTTTTTGATTCCATGAATCAAGACTTTTCCAGCATTATTCCTGGTGGACTGGACCCTGGGTAGAAATGAACTCACCGCTACCCAGTCGGCGCCAGCTCATAATGACCCTGTAGGTTTCAGAGGCTTTAATGTGGGAGCAGAAAGCCTCAACCTTCTCCCTGGGAGTAGCTCGTAGGTTTGATCTGCAGGCCTTGCACTGAGCAGTCAGTGTAAGCCTCACCACACTGCCAGGACTCCTTGAGTAGAGGCAAAAGTAGGGAAGAAAAGAACCGGGGCTTGGGGCTTTATTGCTTCGCCTCCCTTTCACTCATTTGATCTAGAGGATTCTCTCACTGCCCCGCGGGGCACAGAAGCAGCACTTCTCTAACAGCTCGGAGGTGGATCTTATGCAGTGAGCTGGGCCACCTTGGAGCAGCAGTTGGTGGAAGCCGTCATCCCTTCGGTTGACTATAGCTGTGAGATGGGCCAGCGATGAGGAGGTTTGGATTAGTGGCCCAAATTGTCTTGTCTGAGTTTGTCATCTGCCCTTTGAGACCTACCCATCCATTCACTTGATGCTCTAAGTGTCATCTTGACAGATGCTTCTTCTTGAATGTTCCAGATGAATTTTCTATGGGCACTAAAGTCATCTTCCAGCTTGCTTTGACTCAAAACCTTGTAGACTAGCATATTCCTTCACTTCGGGGGTTGACGATATACGTTCATTCTTAATTCGGATATGTAAATATGCAAATATTCTGAGCAGTACAAATAACTTCCTTCTTTGTGATCTTTATGCAAATGGTACGCCAGTAAGTAGACCCTGACTCATACCTACACTCTGCAGCAGCGTAAACTGCCCTATACAGCTTTTCTAGCCTGTAATCTATTGATAGGTAGATATGCAAATGTATATGTGTCCATTTTTAACTTCAAATACTTGAGAGCTAGTGTTATTATTTCCGCTCTACGTGATTCTGTATAACTCATCCGTAGGATTTTATAAAACCAAAGTTCATGTTCATTGACGTCTACATCATCTTCTGACTGTCCCAACATTAAGCCGCACATGATGGATTAGGGTGCTGGTGTGCACTTGGGCTGTTTCCAGACCTAGGAAGTTGTGGGGATTCTGCATATGAGCATGGTACACAAATGCTCAGATTTCTGTAATAGACACATTTAGAAGTGGGATTGTTGACTCTTAGTTAATGTCTGCCATCAACTCTACTAGATAATGGACACAGTTTCCAAAGCAAAGATACTAGTGCTAATCTGCAGATCCAGTAGTTAAGTGCTTGGTCACCAATCCACAGGTCAGATGGGATAGTCTGCTTCCATAAAAATTTAGACCCATGGAAACTTTATAGGCTTGTTCTACTCAGTGGGTTTAAGTTGAAATGTATCTTATCCCTAAGAGTTGGGCTTGTTTCATGCATATTCAGATTTTTTTAATGCCAGTATTTCACAAAGCATTAGTAAGAACCTTCCTTGGTTCTTCTATCTTCCCTAAGAGGTTGTACACAAGCAGCTGTCAGTTTCAGTGAGTCTAGGCAGGGCTGCTGAAGTCTGCCCTGTCTCTGTTTTACTCTGTCAGCATGAACACATTTTCACAGTCATAGCAGTTCCTTTCATCATGCTTTAATTTTGGTTTGACATCAGATGGAAGGGGTAAGACATTTCTCTTCCCAAATTGTTCATTCCATGAACAATGCAATTCAACCACATACATTCTCGTGATGTATGCAAATGTGCCAGCAAAGCAATTAGACTTCATTTTTACTGGTTATTTAGAATCTCTGCATTTGATTTCTTGGGTCATGTGCCATCTGGTGATTTCCTGTCCATTTTCTCTTTCTCCCAAAGATCCCTCATGTCCATGATCCGGAAACGCTCTCACCCCAGCGGCAGTGGTGCTAAGAAAGAGAAGGTTGCTCAGCCAGAAACAAGTAAGCCTCCCTCCCCAGGTTTGCCTCTACCCATGGAATTGCCTCCACTTCACACCTCATGTGCAGAGAGCTCTTCAGCCAGAAACAGGTGGTCAGGGGAGAAGGGGGAACTTGACATCTGTCAGAATGAATCCAGGGCAGCCATTGTCCCCCTGTAGGCCATAAACATGGCTGTCCACTGAGTGGGAAGGATGCTGGGAAATTGAGGAGGAGTGGGAAAGAGAGGGAGTAATTTGGGAAGGCTTCTTAGAGGTGGTGGCAAGTGAGGCTTCATCAAGCACTTTATTAAGTGCATGTCAGGTTTGGAGAAGGTACAGTGTTTCTTGTGTGCAGGTCTATGTTGAGAAGACCAAGAGCAAACAATTTGCTGCCTAATTAAGTATATACTTAAGTATATTTTTGATGCGTGTTGTGGAAGAGGAGTAGACCATTGTGGCGATCATGTACTTGATGTCAATTTCATGATTGGAAGTCTAGGGGTGGAGTCTAGCCTGTCAATCTGGAGATAGCCAATGAGACCTCTGTGGGCATGGCTTTCTCTGAGAATTCTGGGAAGTCTCACGATATTTCCCTCGTGGAGATGAGAGACCATCTCCCTAGTTGTTGGGAGACGCTCTACTGACAAGACAAGATGGCGGTGTCCGAGGAACTGGAGGAGCTGGAGGAGAAGCCACACAGCCTTACTCTGATGGAACCAGACCTCTGAAGCCAGAGGAGCCACAGAGAGACCCCTGCCAGCGCTGAGATGCTTTTGCTGTTTCTACTGCTACTGAATACACAAGACTCTGCACCCACTGGCCTATGACTTCGTGAGTCAGAAGGGGACTTTATGGTCTGGTGTTGGACATATGGGCTAAGATCGAACTTGTACCTTGGACTAGACTGGGTTGGGATGCTTTCTCAATGTTCCATTCTTCTTATATCCATATGCGTGTTTATGAATTTGTTTCTCTAGTCCACCCAGACTCACACAGCAGTTGAAAGTTTAGGGAGTGTCTCTCAGAAGTCTGAAAGTGATGATTAAGATGACTATTGGTAAATGTGAAAAGTCAGGGGTCAGTCGTTTCTTAGGGGCCTGGCAGCGGAAGTGGAGGGAAGAGAGGGAGCTAATCAGAATGAGTACCAGAAAGAAGAAAGGCTTCTAAAATTGAATGTGGTGGTGACTGCACAACAATTTTGAATGTGATTAAAGCACTGACATGTATGATATGCGAATTCCTTGTCAATGAAACTTTTAAAAAATCAGGAGAGGGGATTTTTTTTTTTGTAGCGTCAAAGCAGTTCTGATAGACCTAAAGCATAGTCAAAGGCCTAAATTTGGAAAAGTACTTGCTGTGTTATAGAAATTGGAAGAATGTGGATGGGACCAGAGCTATGGTTTGGGAGAGAGAGCTGACAGCTTGGCTGGGAGCCTTTGAAACCTTTCTAAAGATCTTAGAATTTACCCTGAGGGTAGGAGTCCACGTGGGTGAGACTCCCAGTGGCTGCTCTGGGAGGTCAGAGGGTGGCCTGGAGGGGGGATTACTGGAGCCTTCTGCATGAAAGTTGATGGACACTTCGATGGAGGACCAGGTAGTAGCATCAACATGGTCAATTCCAAAACCACGTAGAGAAGTCAACACGCCAGGACTTGGGAATTTGCTGGGAGGAATGGAGGGAGAAGGGCCTCTCATTGAGCAGGGACTGCTGGTAGCTGAGGGGAGTCACTTCCCAGAGCTGGAAGTCATGTGGCTTGTCATCCCAACGAGGACAGAGACTTCAGCGCTGGGACTGCTTCCTGGCCTTGTCGACTGAGAGGCTTAGAAGCCATATTCAATTCAACAATGCTTGTAGTCGGTGTCTAGTAGAGGAACAAAATGTGTTGATTTTGCCGAATTTAAGCCCAGGTGAAGAAAGATTCATTTTTTTGGAGGGGGGGGGCATCACTGGCCCTCTGGTGAAGTGGGAGGTGCAGCCTTGCTCCTGGAGAGCTGCTGCTGGATTTGAACCACCAAGCCAGTGGGCCACAGTACTGCACTCAACCACTACGCCACCAGGGCTCCACCCAGAAAGATTCTTCTCAGCCACCTCCTACTTCCAAGGTGGGTTCAGCCCCTCCCAGGGGAAGAGCTGCATGTCACTGTGAGCTCAGAGCATCTTCCCACAGCTGAGTCATGTTGAGAAATCCTCGTGGCAGCCAGCATCCAAACCCTGTGGTCCGTTCAGAGCAGGTTCTCTGCTTTCTTTGTACGTCAGCTTCACTTCTGGGTCCATCTCTTGCCTCCTGGCTGGGCTGCCCCCCTCTAAGGGCTCTGTGAAGTTGCTGCTGTTTTTACCGCCCCCCCCAAGCCCCTCCCCTAGAACTCCGCCCTGCCTCTAGTCAGAGCCCTGCCCTCCGACCAGGTGTGGATCTCAGGCCTGATCCTTGGTGCAGATGCATGAGGAGCCTTGGTGGCATGGTGGTGACATGTCGGGCTGCTAGCCACCTGGTTCAACCAGAAGCTCCTAGGGAGAAAAACCAGGCTTTCTATTCTCCTCTTCAAAGGAGGTCCAACCTGGGGAATCCAACAGAAGCTCGTCTACCCCGCCCTGCAGCCTTGCTGTGAGTCAGAATCGACTCAATTCAATTCGATGGCAGTGGTTTGGGGTTTGTATGCAGGATCCTGGCAGAGTGCCTCTGGGAGCCTCATGCTTCCTCAGCTTCTTCTTTATTGGGGCTTACACGTCATGCAGATGGAGTGGCTCCTTGCTGTTTGTGGCAGGAGTTTGCACCTCAGCTTTGGCTCCCATGACCTCCAATCCCGTGGCTTGTGCTGTGGCACATCTCTCCTGGACAGGTCACAAGCTCTCGGCCAGCATGCTCCTCAGCTTCCGTGTCTAGGCAGTGACACTTGGCCTTGGCGTTTTCTTTCATAGCTGGGGCAAAGGACACTTGCTGTTTGATTTCCCCTGCAGATTGGGTGCCTGCCTCCCACAGTCTCCTGTTATCCTGCAGTGGGGTTAGGGACAGTCTGCTTTCTGCCAGGCCCGACCGCCTTCAGACATTAAAAATCAAAATCAAAAACCATATCTGAGAGTTTCCCAGACCTCCCCAGCATCTGTGTCCATGGAGCTTCCCTGATGCTTTATCTGCCCTACATGGAACGGGCAGCATTTCCCAGAGGTGCCGGGGCAGTGGATTGTTGCTTGCAAGGAATCTAAATAGCCACAGGAGAAGAGAAGTCTAATTCTACGCTGTCCAAGGGGTTTTGAAGGCACTGCCCTAAAATCACACTCCCAGACCGATCAATCCTGGAACAGCATTGCTTCCTGGCCAGGCCTTTCTCTCAAGGGTCTTGTTCATAATTCCCACTGGAAGATAGCTGTTGAGGGAATGAACCAACCACTTATTCAGTGATCCCTGATGAACAGGCATGGAGCAGCTTGTGACTCTCGCAGGGACGGTCCTCATTGCCACCGCGTGTGGATCCCACGGCTCCACCACTGTTGCGGTGCTGGCACGTTTCTCAGAGCAGGGGCAACTCAGAGCAGGACTCAGCTATGACTTGTGGGAAAGCTGGCTTGTGGCGAAGGACTGTGACGTCTTTTAGAATTCGTTTGAGGGCCTGAATGTCAGCAGCCACTTCAAATTCAGACGAGAGCAGCTAGAATCGGGACACCCGGGCATTCAGGGAGCCGACTCGGGTTCAGAGGCCGACCAGCTGCTCTTCACCCTCCCAGGCCATGCATTCGCCCGTCTTTTCTGACCGCTGTGACTCGACTTGTCCCCTACGGCTGGAGGCGGTGGTCTTGTGGATGACTTCATAGCCACCCTGAGCATCCTTGTTTCTCACAACACGGACAGCACATCTTAGAAAGTACTTCCAGAGCTAGCTAAATAATAAAATAAGGAAATCAAGGAGAAAAGGTACCTATCCTCCCCTGCAGGGCGAAGGGAGCCCTCCCTCTGTGGGTTTTTACCATGACAGCAGGGACTTTCTTGGGCGTTTTGGATGTCAGTGCTGCGTCACGCCCACCATAGCCGACCTGAGACATCTTCCGAGATCACAATGAGAAAGCATTCTTTAGCACCTTGTAAAGAAGATTCGAGCAAGAGTTTAAATCCCTGTGGAAGTTAAAAATTCCTTTTTTTCGTTTCTTCCCAGGTCCAACAAAAGCCTTAAAAAAAAATTTTTTTTTTTCTAAGCACAAGAGGATGGTTGCATCTGTGGGTCCTTTTTTCCTCTTTTAAAAGGAAACTCATTTTTCAAGTGGGTCTTAAAATTTCGGTTTAAGCTTCAATTAATTCCATGTAGCTTTCTGATCCAAGGCTGGAAGCTCCAAGCCCAAGCTCGAACTCGGAGAACATTTGATTTTATTTTCTTGAGGCAGTTCAGTAACGTTAGACCTGTTGTCTTCATTTGTCCCCTTTCTTTAATCTCCAGTATCCTGCATATTTCCATTGTCCCTCTGATTACATGCTTTTGTGAGACAATTACTAACTGCGTGATTGCAGAAAGAATTACAAAACATGCCATGAGCTCTCCGTAGGCGATTCTTGCCGATTTATTAGAACAGCTTAATAGTTGGGAAGTCCACAGAGAATTGCTTTTTGCTAGTTCAAAAACAGGGTGGGGAGAAAGAGAGGGAGAGCTAGAAGGCTCTTGTAGCTAACCTCGCCCTGTATTATGCCCAAGTAGGGAAGCTGATAAGAGTGATTTCTTTTCCTTAAAGCCAATTAAGCGTTTACATTTGAAAAAGACGGAGAAATTAAAGCCTGGTTTATAATCTGTACACAATACAGATAGTGGCACTTCTCTGAATTATCACGATGGCTGGCGCTGGCAAGCAAGTATAAAAAACTACTTTAAATTCCTGCTATGTTAGATGCCGGCGCAGATTTGAATGGTGTTGACCATAATTCTCCATCTGTCTGCCTTAATTAGTTTTTGTACGCTGCCTTTAATTGGGTTTCGCTCGTTCCTTACAGAGCGCTAATCTGTTTGTAGGCGGTGTTCCCCTTGCCATTCAGCTCTTCTCAGTCTCACTCAAAATGGCAGCTTTTCTGAAAATGAAATGTTTTCTGGAGATTTCTTTTTCCCTCCCCCTTTTCCAATTCCCACGAATAAAATCCATCCCCATATCAGGTGCTTGAATAGCAGGTCTGGGTTTTGTGTCCCCCCCCCCCCACCCCTCCAGACTGTGGGGAGGGTCAGTCCGCAAAGGCACTTTGTAGTGCAGTGGAGTATTCAGCTGTAAGTGAGTCAGTGAGTGACTGAACGAGTGAATTTCTCCCATCGTAATTGCCCTGCTTGGTGTGTGAGCTGGTTGCAGAAGCTCCCCAAGAGCGAGCTCCTTGGGGCTCCTGATCTGAGCTCCTTCATTCCTGGTGTGGTAGGAGATCCTGTGCCGATACCCTTTGCTGGGCTTTCGGACCCGCTGGGTCTGACAAATGTGATTTCGGCTGATGACTTTTTATTCCAAGCATTTCAGTGACTGGCAGCATTTGGAATTAGGGTCGGCATCAAAAAAATCGTGGTTGTCTGGCGATTGAATGGGGCAGACAGAAGAAAACCATGGGTGTGCTTGGACAGCAGTGCTAGTGGACAATATTAAAAGCACCCCAGGCTGCCAAAAGGCCCCACAAAGCCTTCTTGGCAGAGAAGTACAGCCCGAAGGCTCCTTAGAAGTGAAGATGGAGAGGCTTTGTCTCACGTTCTTCGGACAGGCTGTGGGGAGAGGCCCGTATCTGGAGAAGGACGTCGCACTTGGTAAGGTGGAAGGTTCGCAAAAAGGAGGAAGTCTCGAGGAGATGGGTTGACGACGCTGTGCTGCAGCTGTGGGCTCCCATCTAACAGTTGGAGGACGGCCCAGGACTGGGGGGTTCCTGTTGTCCAAGGGTCGTCGTGAGTCAGGATGGGCTTGATGGCACCTGACAAGGAAGACAACACCGTGGTCTTTGAATGTCGCTGCCATCCCAGGTGAGCATTCCTGTCTGAGGAGTGACTCCCCAGGATCAGAGTGAAGTCTGACCACGCGGCAGGAGAGAGGACGCTGTGATTGGAGTGACCTTAGCTTGATGAAGGAAGCTTGATGCTCCTGCCAACTACTTAGGGAATGCAATTGGGATCCTTTCTGTGTGAGTCTGGGTTGACTAGAGAAACAAATCCAGAGACATTCATGTGTGTGTGTAAGGGAGAACTTTATATCAAAGAGCAATTGTACTGTGAGAAAATATCCCAGCCCAGTCCTGATCAAGTCCATAAGTACAATATTACCCCATCTGTCCCTAAATTCCTCTTTAGACTATGCAGCCAGGGAATGACATTGAATGCAGGAAGATCACGGACTAGTGGGAGTAAAGACATATGGAACCAGTGGTGGTGGAAGCATCTCAGTGCTGGCGTGGGTCTCCATGTGGCTCCTCCAGTTCCAGGGCTCTGGCTCCATCAGTGTAGCTCTGGGTGGCTTATCAAGAAGAAGAAGAAGAAGAAGAGGGAGAGTATGTCTCTGACCTCCAGTAAACTATTGTTCTCCATCGTGTCTCTAAATGAGATCTTTAAGCTGTGACCCGATTGACGGGCTAGACTCTACCCCTTGACAAGTTGGCAGGAGATGATGTAACTGTCACCCCTTTCATTTTAGAGGCCAGCCTTTTGGAGTTTCATCACGCCTGTTTGAATAGTAAAAAATAGTAATAGCCACTTAAAATCCGATTTTTGCAAGAAGATACTTGAGTGTCCACCATATGCCAGGTGACATGGAGTCCACTGCAGGTGCTCACTGAAAGGTCTTTAGGAGCTTTGTAAACCTCAATACAATGGCTGAGTGAAATAGATTCAGGGAGACACAAGACCTAAGGGTTCTGGGTGGCCTGACACACGTGGCTTGCCCTTATCTGCTCACGTGAACATTGGCAGCTTGAACCTGCCCAGTGGCACCATGGGAGGAAGGCGCTGGCTTTGCTTCTATGAAGGTGTCAGTCAAGAAACCCTGATGGAGGATTCTATTCTGTAACACCTCAGTCCCCATAGTCGGAATTGACTCCACGGAGACACAGGAGTTAGTGAGTTAAACACAAGATGTAGATCTGCACAGTGTGGATAAATATTCTAGAACAATCCTCTACTTTTCAGTCAAGCTGGTCTGCAAAGAGAGACCGCTTTCACAGTTCTATTCCGCAGGTTGACGATCACCTCAGTTCAGTCCTCTACTTCGAACACCTTTCAAAAGCTTTATTATTTGGGGAGCTAAATCATAACAAACGTTAGACCCTCGAGAAAATTTTTTTCATATTTACTTAATTGGGCAATTGTTTCCTGATACATGTCTCCTTTTAACATGGATAGTTCAAAAGGACTTGGAAACAGTCTGCTGAAGTGTTTCATGTGATTCCTGAACCACAGGTGGTCATGTAAAAATAGATTTGACCTATTTGCTGTACATCTTTTAAGTATAGATTTCTTCCCACAGGAAAAGCTATGTCTCCCTCTCTTTCTTTCTTTAAATGGATGTTTTGATTGTTATTCCTTCTGTGGACTCATTTGTTGCCATAGGAGGTACTTACTGTAAATTAGAAAATCATCACAGAGGCAAAAATGAGTGATTGATTGGGACAAAACACAACGTTGAGTTTTTAAAGCCCTAAAAAGCCTATACAACTCCCCCCAAAAACCCACATACACATATACACACAAAAAGCCTATACAATCTAACTAGCAGAACAAAATTAGTTCTGATTACTTAATGCCTTAATTTAATTATTTAATTACATATGTAATATAGCCGAGGCAGTATTGCCTTCCAGGTTGTAAATGTGATCTTAACTTTTGATGACTGTGTTTTTGGTCAGGTATTTTATTTGAAAGCAAAGCAATAGCAACAACAACACACATGCCGCTCCCTGATGGCTCCACTAACCTTAGTAGTCTGTTTTTTGGGCTCTGGCTGTGGCAAAGGCTTATGGGTATTCCTAGGGTCCCGGCATTTCCAGTCGATGACGATAGGACACAATGTAAACAGCTTGCTTTGTAAGATCCCATGATACGAGTGTGTGTGTGTTCTCCGCATAGCCGAGGAAGTCACCGATCTGAAGAGGCAAGCAGTGGAAGAGATGATGGACAGGATTAAAAAAGGAGTCCATCTCCGACCCGTCAATCAGACCACCCGACCGAAGGCAAAGGTATGGATGGCATGGTTAGGGGCCTCCTCCTGTTTCTTGCTGTTTCTCTGGTGCTATGATCTTTTTTAGGGTACGGAGGAGGCATTTGATGAAATCTACATCCAGGCTGATGGTCCGCAATGACTTCCCATGAGCCTCCCTATAAGTCCTTTCAAGAACATTCCAGAGACATCTGTCTCGTCAGCTCTCCTAAAGGAGACCCCATGCGGGTCTCCAGGATCTGTTGAGGCTCCCAGACGTCAGCTCCGTCTTTTCTGTAGGTGCCCCACTGAAATAGACCCCAAACCTGAGTCTGGTACATTTTTCTTGAAAACTGTGTGTCCATCATCCTCCTGTCCCACGCCCCCACTGCCTCCCCTTAATGAGTATCTTTTTCTTCTTTCTCTCTTTCAGAGCCTCAACGTGTATTGATTCTTTGTGAATCTCACGCTGGGTCCTCTTTTTCACCTGCTCAAGTGGCCCCGAGTAGCACACCTGCTCGGTGCCCATTGCTATAGACCCTAACAGTTGCCACTTTGTCACAGGCAGACAAGGTGTGCAGAGTAGCTATGGTCTGGGCCTGCGTGGGATTGGGGATGGAAAGGGAGGGGGGAAGAATCCTTCTTGGCTGCAAGAGTTGATGGCAGAGAGTGAAATGGGAGTTGTGGCTAACCATGTAGAGGAGTCGGGCCAGTAATCTGAGAGCAGGTTTCTAAGTCAGGGGTGGCGTGTAAGCTAAGAAGAGACACTGAGTCTAGGTCCACCTGGCAAAGCTGCTTGAAAGTTGGGGTCTGTCTGGCAGGTGGATTAGGAGAGTGATGTTGGTTGGTGGCGGGGGGGGGGGGGGCC
>PVJH01030175.1:0-25021 GCA_004026705.1 Nesogale talazaci
AATGCCATGGACTGCCAAAAGAACAAGCTAATCTGTCTTGAAAGAGGGACAGATACTCCTTAGAGACAAGGTTGGTAGACATGGTCTCACATACTGTGGACATGCAGCGAGGAGAGGGCAGATCCTGAAGAAGGGCACTGTGCTTGGTAAAGCAGAGGGGCAGCACAAAAGAGGAAGGTTCTTAAGAAGAGGGATTGCCACAGCAACACAGACTCAACTATGACACAATTGTGAAGACAGTGGAGGACCAGGCAGTTCTGTTCTGTTGTGCATAGGTCACTGTGAGTCGGTGCCTACCAAGTGGTCCCCACCCTTCCCTAGGCAGTGTTTCTCTCTCTAACCATCATCCCGAAGCGTTGTGCATCATATCAGCAAGGGACTGTGAGCATCCTCAAGGGACTCAGCTAGTGTTCCTTTCTAATGTTCTCTGAGTTGGGAGAATAAATAGAAGACTGGAGGAATAAGACCAGGGCTGGAGAACTGAGAGAGTAAGGTTTCCTGAGGAGATTCTCATTCAAAGAATAAGCAGGTGCACTGTTGTGATGGAGAAAAATTCCTTGGTGCAGTTTTCCTGGCCTTTTCCCCCCACCGATGCAGTTTTCAATTTTATGAAAGCTTCTTCCTAATAAGCCCCTCATTCATCCTGCATCTTTTGAGAAATTTCTATCAAAACTGCCCCTTTGAAATCACCATAACATTCTCACCTCTCCACTCTCCACTCCCCGCAAGACACTGCTTTGATTGGACTTTGCTCTTGGTTCGTATTGGTAAATCCAAGACTCATCGCTGGTCCTGATTTATTTCACACATTCATCTTCATTAGCCTCGATCTTGTTGAAAAGACTGAGGGGGAAACACTCAGCTTCTGAAGGTAGCCCATCTTCACACAACACTTCCAACACCCATTCATCGGAGAGCTCGCTGAGGCCAGGAAATTGGAGTGCAGAGCGCTGCAGCATGTGAGATCTTAACCTCTCAAACTATTGCACCTAGAGGTACTCGCCTGCCATTGTACCAACGGCAACTATGGTCCTTCTTTCTTCAGGGCCTGAACTTCATCCAGTGTGTCTTCATTCACCAAGGTTGGTGGACTTCCCTCTCTTGGTTCATCTGTGAGGTCTTCCCGACCTTTCTGAAGATGCTTTAATCCATCTGAAAATTGTTGTGTGACGTGGCGCAGCAGTCCTGTGTGTTGGTGGCAAAACTTCAACGAATTGGGAAGAAGCCTATTGGGTTTTGTTAAAAAGTTGACATGAAGTCTTACCGTCAAAATCATTTTCTCCCACAGTATAATCCTGCCCCTTTTAAAGCACTCTAAGCAGACTAAGTCAAGTGTATTACTGAAAGAACTTGTCTTCCGCCATTCACTGATTTATTAGACATATGTTTAAAGAGGTTTGTGTGTGTGTGTGTATGTGTGTGTGTGTGTGTGTGGCATCACTGCCCTGGTGGGAGTAAGAAGCCCAGCCTTGCTCCTGGAGAGCTGCTGCTGGATTTGAACTGTCAACCCTGTAGACTGCTGTCCCGCACACAACCACAATGCCACCAGGGCTCAGCCCTACACAGGTTTTATTTAGAATAAACAAACATAAACAGTACACGTGTGAATTGGAACTTCAGAAGCAATACTTTCTGACTTACCTTTGTGGATGGATTCTGCCTATTTTAATATAAATAGAATTGCACATTATATACTTTGCTCTTTTTGTCTCATTTCTTACAGTCAACACTATGCTCCCGAGATTCATGTATGAGTAATTCACTCTTTTTGATTGCTGAGTATATTCGATTGTACAAATATTCCACAGTTTGCTTATTCATTCATTCATCTATTGATAGATATCTGTGTTGCTTCCTGCTTTGGCTATTCTGAATACAGTTTCTATGAACATTCTTGTGCAAATAATTTTATGGACAAGACGGACAAAGGGATAGAATTGCTGAATCATAGATCAGTGTATATTTAACTCTAAAAGACACTGCCAAATGGTTCTCCAAGCTTTTTACCATTTTTATATACCTAACAGCAGTGCATGGGAGTTCTATTTGTTCCATATTAGCGCTGGCATTTTTATTTTGTTAAATGAAATAAATGTATATGAAATGGTATCTCACTGTCTCTAATCTGCATTTTAAGGGAGGATCATTTAACATTGACATGGGAAGGATGAGGCAAGGAGGACAGGGTGTTGAACCTTCTGGAAAAAGAGAGCAGAATGTGCAAAGGACCTGTGGTGGTGAGAAGCAGCAGAATTGCACTAATGAATTGGAGTGTGAGAGGAATCATTGAAAGCACTAAGCCATTCACTTCTGAGGGACCATGGAATGTGTAGGCACTATAGACTACACCAGCAGTGATCTACAGAAGAGAGGCAGACACCCCCAACCCCAAAGTAATATCTGGCTGCCCCCCCCCCATGGAAATTTTATTTTACCCTTTGAAGTAGTGAAGGAGACTCATAATGGCCAGACTGAATTTCTTGTCATCTCATTAGAAAGGAACCCAGAAGGGATTCAATGTGACTTCGAGAAATGAAAGAGACGAGGCATGTCTTGCATTGACCGTTGCGGGTCCAGGTAGATGTCACCACATGTGAAAGCACAGGGATGCTGGGCAGTGGTGAACAGCCATGTGAGGCGTGATGTCATGAAGTTAAGATGAAGTCGCTCAGCCTGTTTGCGTGGGTGGCAGTACTCAGCTGTTTTGGTACAGACAAGGGACCTGGTTTCAGACAGGAATAGGGTCCATTCAGATGTGTTTTTCCCAGGAACAATATGTTGGAAATTTAAAGGGGGTTGGCACGCAAAAGAACAGTGACAATGATTTAATAATTATTAATGGTCTAAACGGGACCAGAAGGGAAATGAAAAGTGGATAACCCGAAATTGGTGGGATCAGTGGAGTGGAAGTCTCAGTGAGAAAAGCAGATGGGGCCCTACAACTGAAAACGTGAGTGACAGAAGCAGAAGTGGGGCTTCATGTTTCACAATCACAGCTCCACTGAGGAGAGTGTCGAGGATGTGAGCTTGGCAGTGAGAAGAGGGCTGCCGTTTGCGAGGATCAAGGGCTTGTGAGGGGATTCAATGTCATCAACATGGATTTCTCATTCATCCTTGGACCTCAAGAGTGGTGCTAGTTGTTGGGATGAAAAAGACATGGCGTGACTGAGTCAAAAGATGGGCAGGCTGGTGTGTCCGATAGCGAGAGCGATCAGGAAGGACAAGAATAACACTATTACTTTTTTATTTTATAATAACACTATCACTTTTAGGGACATCTTTCCTAGGGTCAAATGAACCACCTCACTTACCCCAACTGAAACATTGGGGCAACTTTATTTATCACAGGCTCTCTCACCAGGGGGCAATATCCACACTAAAAACCAGACCTCCAAATCGTCCCAGGAGGCCTGGAAAGTGTCTCAAGCTAAATGCTGTGGTTCCCTAGACCTCCCTTGCAGTCTATTGGAAGCAGCTCAACCATCCTCCAGCCCAGTTCCATTTGAAAAGCTCTCGTGCTGTTTTAGGCTGTGCCTCAGTGGGCAGGATGACCCAACTAATGGCCGTCTCAACTCTTGGCCATCCAGGCCCCACGAAGTGCAGTGTGACAGTCCCGTTTGGGTCATGTAGATCAGGCCACAGGTGTTTTTCAGTGCATGTAAATCTTAAAACAAAACAAAAACAATGGTATGAAGAAGTTATTGGATTCTTAGGTTTTATTTGATCGTGCACCCCCCACCCCAACTCCCCACCCCGCCAGCAAAAATGTATAGGAAGTATAGTGACAACTTGGGATTTGATAACACTTTATTTTTCACGGGTGACAAGGGTTCCTCGTAACAGCAGGGTTTGAGAGTTGATTGGTTACGTTGTGATTGAAAGATTTTCCCCAAATCCTTTTTATGGAAGTCACATGAGATAGTGGAAAGAACATATGGGTGGGGTCAGAACTGCAGCAGATCTAGTTGTAGCATTTATCATCATCATCACCACCACTACCACTTGAGTGTTTTTTTTTTGCGCCAAGAACTGCCCTAACCACTGCACTCACATTCACTCATCCATTTGACTCACGGGAGCCCTGGTGGCTTAGTGGTTAGGCAGCGGGCTAACGGCAAGACCTGCTCCTTGGGCGTTAAGGCTGGGCTTGGTACTCATGTAAATAGTCTCAGAAACTAAAAGGGGTAGCTGACGAAGGGTCCCTTTGAGTCGGCCACGGACTGGATGGCAGGGAGGTGGGGTTTTTTGTTTGCTTGATTGTTTGTTTTAATTCAACTAATAAGGAGCCCTGGTGCAGTGGGTTAAGCACTGGAGTGATAATAGAAAGGTGGGGAGTTCAAAGCCACCAGCTGCTTGAGAGAAGGATTTACACTCTCCGCAACCCACAGGGGCAGTTCTAGTCTGTTCTCCTGAGTCACTACAGTTAGAGTTGATGTGACAGCAGTGGACTGGGTTGTAGCTGTTTTTGTTTGTTTCAATTCCACTTATTAGCTTTTGAGGTAGGTACAATCATTAGTACCTCTTGACTGCTAAGTACAATGAGGTCTAGAGAGATGAGGGCACTTGCCCAAAGTCACCCAAGTTGTAGACCGTGGTGGTGGCTCCTGTTTAACTTGCGGTTCACTTCTTTCCCCAACTAGAATAATGCAGGCCATGCAACGGGAGCACGTGACTGTATCTCAGACGACCAAATGCTTGACTTGCCTCATGGCGCTAACTCAGGCCCCAAGCTGACTTAAGCTTCACTTTGAAACATGCTTTCAGCATCATGTTCATCACAAGGCAGGCAAAAAGAGCATGCTACCGTGTCCGCATCGGAAGTGAAGGGTTTCCTCCTGAAAATGAGGCACGGCACTACTGACAGGTCACTGGTCAGAGCAAGTGGACCAAGAAATCCGAGCCTGACCCTAGAAGATACAGACCAGACTATTTTACCATTCATGCTCACCACCAACACTCTCAGAGGGAGACCTCAGTTCTCACCCAGAAAGTGAGAAAACCGCCACTGCTTTGCCCATCCTCCACTCTGGCTTTGAGGATCAAGCATTCCTCTGGTCATTCCGAGGCGGAATGTTTGCGTCCGGCCCAAGTTTTCATCCATGAAAGTCTTGACCCTGCTATCACCAGCCTGCCAGGTCTCTTGCCAGGTATGTTTGTGGAAAGGCCATTGTGCAGCCAAAGACACCTCTTTGTCACTCATCCACCTGGGGTCTTCAGACATTTAACTCGCACCAAGGGAAAACCACAAATGCTCAGGGTCAGTTATCTAGTTCCTGATGAAAACTTGAGCCCACCTGGGCTGGAGAGAGAGGGCAGGGCCCCGGTGCCCACGCCTTTCCTCCAGGCCGTCCTTGGATCCAGCAGGGTCAGCGTGACTGTTGATCGAGCTCTTCAGTTTCACTCCACAGCCACTCCCCAGACGCCTGCTCTGAGTCAGGGAAGAATCATGACACAGAAATGCCACTGCCAACTTAGGACTGAGGCTGCGGAGAAATATTCGTGTGAAGAACTGTCCCTAAACAGTGGTGATCCCTTTGGCAATCAAATCACCAGAGCTTTGTTGGGTCCTTTCCTGAGGGTGCTTTTGCTCAGCGGTCTTCTGCCCGGTTGGCACTTCTTTTTCATTGACTAGGGAGTGAACTCAGTGAGGGCGGGCCCTTGGTTCCACTATGTGTCCTGTACATGCCAGTACACGCCCGTCGCATTATAAAAGGTTCCCAAGTCTTCACACAAGTGGATGCAGAATGCTTTCTTTGCAGAATGTAATGTCTAGGGGCGTGCATTTTAAGCTAGTTGGACTTTTAGACCCTTTCAGCTCCTGGCGTTCTATGAATTTTTAAAGTACGACCAAAATAGGGGGTGGATGGAATGAGTAGGGATGGGAAGGGCAGGCAAGGAGGGCATTTCAGATGGAGAGGCAGGAAAGCGCAAGGCAGGGACAGGGCACAGGGCGCACTTCACTCGGCCTAAAAGGGAAAGACGTGACCTGAGAGAGGGAGGTCCGTGGGCAAAGTGCAGGCTTTGACAGGGGACCACGACTGGAGGGCGTCAAAGAGGCGGTGGTGTCTCGCATGCGGCAAGCCAAGAGCGCGAACACATGGAAGGCAGGATGCGTGGGGGAAAGATCTGGTGTCACTAAGGCCACCTCCTATTCTGGGGCGCTCGGATTTCACCGAGGGGCAAACTGCACGCGAACTTCCCAGCTCCCCTGCGCCCAGCCAACGCGCGGAGCCCCGCCTCGCAGCATCACGTGGCCCGGGGCGCCTCTGGCACGTGACCCACCTCGTCTGAGGCCAATCAGCCTCTGCAGGGGCGGGGACGCGCAGTCCGAGGGGGCGGGAGCAAGAGTCTGGGCCATCTCTTCTCGCGAGCCTTGTTCCCATCGCTCCCCAGCCGCCCACGGCCGGGCGCCAAGGTCTCGCGAGGGTTGGGCGCTGCGGCGGTAGGAGGAGGACGGAGAAGGACGGAGCCGAGCCGCGCTTGCTTCCCTCACTCACTCCCTCGCGCACTTGCCCGCCCCCTCCCTCCCTCCCCTCCCTTCCCCAGCCCCGGCTCCGGCCCCGGCCCCGGCCCATTCGCTGTTCCGTCTGCTGCTAGGGAGGATGTCGGGCTCCTCGCTCCCCAGCGCCCTGGCCCTCTCGCTGTTGCTGGTCTCCGGCTCCCTCCTCCCAGGGCCTGGCTCCGCTCAGAACGGTAAGCGGGGCGCCGGAGGCGGGCCGGGCGGGGGCTGGCGGCCGCCGGCGAGTGCCGAGCGGCCGGGCCGGGGCCGGCCGGAGCCCGGGGGACGAGGGCCGTCGGGGTGGCCGGGGCGCCGGGAGGCGGCGGCGGGCGGGGATGGAGGAGGCGCGGGCGTGAGGGCGCGCGCGGGGCGCCGGCCCGCGAGGAGGGGGCGTCCGATGCGACCCCGCGGTGGGGCTGACTTGGAGGCAGCCTCTTGGGGCCCCGTGGGGCCCGTCGCTCCGGGTCGTGGAGGGGACCCCCCGGAAAGCCGACGTGCGGAGCCGGAGTCGCGGGGGCGGCGGAGGAGGAGGCGCAGCTTTGAAAGAAGGCGGCAGAAGACTGGCAGTTGTGTGGCGAGGCGGCCGGGCGGGGTGTGGGTTAGACTTCGCCAGAGAAACGGGGTGCCCGGGGGGGGGGTCGTCGAGGACTGTCCTGGGGCCCGGGGGACCGGCGACAGCCCGACAAATCCGGGAGGGTCGCCCCGTGGGGAGCGGAGTACGAGTGCCCCGAGGAGCGGGTGCAGCGTCAGGGGATCTTGGCTGTGGGGGCGGAGGGAAGGTGGGTGGAAAGCTGAGCAAGTGGGTTGACTGCAGTGAAGGGCCTGGGAAGAGAAGCAGCCGTGGCTCTCAGCGAGGTGGGGGGCGGACGGCGGGGGGGCGGGGGGGGGGAGAGGACAGGATTTGCCAGGGAGGGTGGAGTGCTGGGCATTCTAGGGTAGTGGTTGGGAGAGCTCTAGGGGCTTGCTAAATAAGGAGAGGAAAAATGAGCAGAGGTTGGGGAGAAAGGGTTGAAACTGAAGTAGAGGGAATATTTATCAGAGAAGGAAAGACTGGGTTTGGAGATGGCGGGGGAAGAGAGAGAGAGAGAAAGGGAATGGAGTAAAATGCAAGAAGGCAAGGGTGTTGTGATGTTGGCGTGCAGTGTGCAGGCTCTATTAGGGAAGGGAGGCGCTGGGCTGTGGCAAACGGCCCATGGTGGTGGCTGAGCTCTTGGGGAAGCCGTGGCACCAAGCTAGAGCTGCAGGGGTGGAATTGAGGGCAGGGACTGATGGGGAAGGAGATGGAGGAAGTGGGCCTCTGCCATCTAAAAGTTGCGAGCTCGACTTCTATTCCCTGGGCTGTGGTGCGGGGAAACTGGAATTTGAGCCGAAGCTCTTTGGGGAAGAAGGGGCGGCGTGGTGGGGGAGGGATCATGGTGATGGGAGACCTAGCCTGAAGAGAATCTGCTGGAAGGCTAGTGTTTGGGATCCACCTGAGGTATTGGTCTGTCACAGGCGACCTTTATAGGTTGGAAAGTGTGAGATGTCCGCAAGGGCACCTGAAGTATCAGTCTTTCTGTGTGTGTGTGTGTGTGCTAACCTTTCAGTATTTCTTCACTGTTGGATTAGAACATTATTTGGTGAGAATAGCTGAAATTTGAATGCCATTTTACTTTTGTTTCCCCCCCCAACCCCCCAAATCACTGATAGACCCAATGGAGTTGGAGAATTCTAAGGAGCAACTGGGCCTAAAATGCTGAGCAGCACAGTGAAAATCATTCATTACAAGATTGGAAAGGCCTCATTGGTTAAATATGCGTGTTCGTTGTGCCAAACAGAACTAATCCTATATTGGGTGTGCTTCATGGCCTTGGATTATCACTGCAGGGGGCCAGGAAAGAAACATTTTTCTGTGTGGGATGGACTGTGCTAAGTATATTGGTTCCCCTCCCCACCTGTTTCCCTTCAAAAATCACAAAGCTACTAGTTTTTAATGTATGATTTACTAGTTTCCATCTGTGTTAACCAAATGGCTTAGAGAAGCCTAATACAAAATCCAGCTCTTGACTTGTGGAAATGGCCAGGCTTCATTCTGCACCATAGGTGGGGAGAGTCTTGATTCTAATATGCTTAACCTTTGCTGGCACAACTTTTTTCAATGATTTATAATGAAGTTGTACAATAAGAATTGTAGTTTCTTAGCAACTGAGGCAAGGTTTCAGACCTAAAAAAACTCTATTCTCAGTAATATGTGTTCTAAATACAGCATAGTACATACAGCCTTTTTTTTCCTTGAAATGAGCTTGAATTCAGTCACATGACCTGATTGGTGCTGTGAAGCTGAGCTGCCAGTTGACCCAGATGAATGTAGATCTAATTCAAGGAAGAAATGGCTACTTTGTGAGTTTGGGTTCTCCGGTTCAACTGGTAAGGGTGCCATTTTATAGCTGTCTAACACAGGTTCTGTGATAAAGATACAAGCTTTCAACCGATGATAATCTGATCTCATGCTAGGGAGTGTGGATTTTCTTAAAGTGTTTCAGAAATGGAAATTATGCATGATGTTAAGATATGTTAGAAAATTGAGGTGGTCTTATAAAAGCAAACGAGCTGTGGTGGAGCACTGTTCAGCACTAGGCCACTAACAGAAAAGTCTGGTTTGAGCTCACCAGCTCTGGGGGAGAAAGCTGTGGCCTGCCTGCTGGGAAAAGATTGACAGCCTTGGAAAGCCTAGGGGGCCACTTCTATACCTAGAGATGGAATTGGCAATGAATTTGGTTCAGTTTTATGTAAAACGATGACTTGAAGATTTTAAGGGTTTCTGGATGGGTTATTTGGTATGATATATTGAACATAGATTCTACCTGTGCGCTTCCCCCCCCCCCCGACCTTTGTCTGATTATTTTTAAAGAATTTGGACTCGATAGCCAGCAAAGTGTTCCCGAGTACATTTTAGAGATGTATTTGCTATTGAGTGGGCATCTCCTCATTGAGTGAAGTGAAATGGGCAACAGAAAACAAAATTCTGAGTCTAAGACCAGTACTATAGAGATTTAGGGTTTTCATTCTTGCAGAATGTGTTTCCCATCCAAATAATTTATACATAGGAGAGCACAGTTTCAAGTAAGATCCTTATTTAAGGTTTTTGTATGTATTAACCAAAGTGCACTTAAGTGTTAGGGGTGAAAAGAACTTACATAAGTTTTAGCTTTAGACTAAAATTGTGAAGGAGTGTCAACCAAGAAGTATGATTACGTTGCTCAAGAGTAGAGGATTGGAGGAAACTGATTCTCAGTTCTTCTCCTCTGTAGCTGGATGACTTTGAGTAAGGCATTTACTGTCCTCCAAGTCTGTTTCCTCATGTGTAAAATGAGGCTTGTAAGAATTCTAGTACTCTAGAAATGATGTGAAGATTAAATGAATTACTTGCCATAAAGTACTTAGATTTCTGCTTCGCATATAGTGAATCTCAGTAAATGTTAGTGGTAAATTTAATTTTCCTTTGAAAAGTGGCATTGCTAGTTACATTTTTAGCTTATATATACACATAAATATATACACACTTAATGAATTGCTGATCTGATCACTGTCATCTTGAATAAAGGTAGTAAATAGGCCATTTGGAGGCTCCCACAGAGATTAATGCTTTTGCTTATGTAACTTTTTTTTTTTTTTAGAAAAGTGACCAGTCACTGCCTCTGTAGTTGTGGAAGCTTCTTTGTTTTAATATTTGTGAGCATTCAAGTATCTAGTGAATGAAATATCTTCTCATGTCATACCATGGTTGTGTGTCAGAGAATTCCAGCTTTGTGCCTGGAGCAGAGTGTAGCTGTCACACATGTTAGAGGAATGAGTGAATGTGGAGTGAAGTATAAAAACATGGTACTGTATTCATACTGGAAATAACAAAATTGGATAATAAAACTATTCAGTGTGTGGGGGAGAGTAGGAATCTAATGAATTTATTAACAATTTATGAAGAAATTCTTTTGCTTGAGTGAGACTAGATCATTGTAACAACTCTCTCTGAGTACTCCGCCTTTTTGGGCAAATGGAAATGAGCGGTAGAAGAGAGAACACAAATGACATACCACCGTCAATACAAGTAACACACAGTTAATACAAGTAAGATCAAAATGACCAACGTAGTTTGCCTTGGAATAAAGTGTTTCCCAAGGCGATGCTGGGAAGCCTGCATGCAGTGGTTCAAGCACTCAGCCTGAGGCTAACTAACCAGGTGCTCCATAGGAGTATGAAGTGGCCATCTGCCTCTGTGAAGATGCCAGTCTTGAAAGCCCTCTGGGGCAGTTCTCCCTTGTTCTGCAGGGGTCACTTGCTATGAGGAGAATTGTGTAAACAGTGGTGGGTTTGGGTTTTTGGTTAAGGAGACCCCTCAGGAGCGACTGGTATGGGGACTAAGGGGCAGGGAGAGGGAGGCCTTGTTCCTACATCAGGTTTTATTCTTTTTTCTACTGTAGGTTCCTGGGTCTGAACTCGGAGGAGATGCAATGGGTTTTTGCGTTGCCATACCTTACAAAACTGACCCAGTAGTTGTCCAAAAGAAACCACACTGCCTCTGAGTTGATTTCTACACTGAGTGGACCCTATGTAGGGGAAATCTTCCCTGGAGCAGTAAGCCTGTCTTTCTCCCACTGAGAGGCTCTATGTGCAGGCCTCAAAAAACAAAACAAAAAACAAAAGGAAACAAAACCCTCTTCAAGTAAACGTGCTCCTTAGCCCCAACCAACACTTAGACAAGAATTAAGATGGAAGAACATTACACATCTAACTTGACATGAATTATACACATTTTCATGAGTACCTGAAGAAATTCCTTTTTTCCCCCCCACAGGAATATAGTTTTTTATGTGAATGGTGGATACACATTTAGGCATTAATACAAAGCAACATCCTATTAGACATGGTTATTTTTAAATTAAAAATCATTGTGCTTTCAGAGTCTCAGGTGTGACTAGGAAGGCTGTCAATTTGGACATGGTTTTGCATTTAATTAGTCTGAAGCTGCACTTAAATTTTTAGCGTAAGATGGTTCCTATGCCAAATCAAGCATGTTTAGATCTTTGAAGTTTCTGCCCTTTATTTTAAAAAAGGCAATTTGGGGAAGTAGTAGTATCTATAAAAATGAAGCATGTAGAAAAATAATGACTTTGTTAGCTCTTTCTTACAAATGTTCATGAACTCTTTTTATGCAAGAAAGTTTTGAATGCTGCAAATGTTCTGATGCCTTCTATTCAATTTATTGTTTACAGTGAGAGCACAATCTGGACAGGATCAGAAGTAGAGAATGAAGTTGTAAGAGAAAGGGAAAGACAGAAAGAAGAAAGGCTGCCGTAGTACCAGGAGAAAAGCAGGATGCAACAACGAATCTTCATTTGAGGAGCACCTGGACAAATAGGATCTGTCAGAAAGAATAAGTAGACCAGGGATCAAGTAAACTCGCATATCAAAATTAGAACAATGGCCCCAAACCACCTCCGTGAACATGGCTTGTCTCTTGGTGTGCCTCTTTAAACAAACCAGTAAATGTCTTCTATCATTTTATGGGGATTTTAAAAATGCTACTCACTCATATTATGGAGTTTAATTTTAAGCGCCTTTGATAATTCATTTTCAACTGGTTTGTAAGGCTTGTTTGGAATTTTTTTTGGGGGGGGGGGCATACTGCTCTCCGGTGGTGGGAGTAGGAGGCCCAGCCCCACTGCTGGAATTGAACCTCCATCCCAGTGGGCCGCAGTCCCGTGTACAACCACTATGCCACCGGGGCTCAGCCCTGTTTGGAATTTTTTTCCCTTTTTCTTTTTTGGTAACATTTCTAATTTTAGATGGTAAGAATTAGTTTTGGGAAGGCAGGAAACCTCTTCAGTAAATTAATGGATTATAAACTGCCAAATTTTGCCCATATGTAAATTTCTCATAAATTGCCCAGTGATCCTGTGCAATAGCCTTATTACAATGACTTTGATACCTAAATTTAAATGATGGACTACAAAATAAAATGTATCTGCTTTGATTGGAAGAGTTTCTTCCTTGTAGGAAGAGAAACCAAGATTTGTATCTAATTCCCAGTTAGTATGGTACCTAAAATTGAGAGTAGGCCTAACACTTTGTTAGCTTTTGTACATATGCAAATACCCACATTTATCAATCAAGCCTAATTAATTTGTGGTTATTTAGACTTGTTCAGACTGTGTGAAAGTAGGGTTTACTAAATATTAAAAGAATTAACCTGGCTGAGCCCCGGTGGCGTAAGTGGTTGAGGGCAGGACTGCAGCCCGCGGGCTTGGCGGTTCAAATCCAGCGCAGCTCTCCGGAGCAGCTCTGGGTAGGTCCCATGACCACCAGAGGGCAGTGATGCCCCAAAACAAAAAACCAAACAAAAAAAGAACCTAAATAACACATTGCAGGTACACAGTAAGTTAGTGGGAGGCACATTGAAAGTCCCTAAGACACCTGCTGTTTTTTTGTTGTGTTTCAAATAAAAAGCCTGAGTCTTACCTGTGAATGAAAGCAGACTGTGGTCAGCTTTGATGGAATTCCTCTTGCATCGCTTGTTGTACTTGGAAATACTCAATTACACTGTTTTGCATTTCTACAATCCATGGGAGGGATGTCTTAGGGCGAGCTTCCTTTCAAATAACATGAAGCCTCACGGTGTGCTGTGTGGTGTCTTACAGCCGAGCAGCGTCTTGGATATGCTTCCCTTCCCTTTGCGATTTTCAAGTTCACATTGCTAGTCTGAAGTTCTGCTTCATATTGGCCGGACAGACAATGGGGTGTAAGTGACATTGCTCTGATAATGTCAGGGTTCTGTACGCCATGGAAGAATATTATTATTAAACAATTGTTTTGGACAAAGTGCATGATAGTTTTAATCATACTTGAATAAATGGGTGCTCACATTCTAATATAAAAATGTAAGCTACACAACAAAATGTAAAGCTCTTTTCTGGTGGCATATTAACACCATCACCATGTGCAGTAAGATATGTTTGAAAAGCAGCTAAGAGAATGTACCTGCATGTATAGGTTGTTAAACCATCATCCTGGTGGTAGTTCTCTGTAAAACAGTGGGCTTGATGGTATCTGAATTCCCTCTCAGTTTTAAAATGGCCTTTCAGTTCTAAGTTGACCTTACAACCAGAGACTGCCTCTAATGGGTAGAGGACTCAAAGATGATACTTTCTGTTTTAAATAGTTTTTTTCACACTTGTGTAAATAAAGAAAATTGACTTTAGGTGTGTACTATTTTGAAATTCAATTGACTCAGAATCTACCTCAGACAACTCTTGCATTTCTTGTTTCAAGGAGAGCAGAACAGTGGCTGCTATACAAAGACCTCATGTTATACTTGCTGGGAAAATTGCCAGTGTGATATAATTAAGAAAGGAAAGTCCTTGGCGTGTATGTAGCTGTTTTCTGTCACCTCTTTGGACTGTACGGTAGTTGAATATTGGGTTCCTGGGTGATACAAATGAGTAATGAACCTGTCTGCCAGCCAAAGAGTTGGAGGTTCAGGTCTGCTTAGAAGAACCTTAGAAGAAAGGCCTGGTTGCCTGATTAAAAAAAAGTCGGTCACTGGACATCATTTGGAGCACATTTCTACTCTGACTCTCATGGGGCCAGCTAAGTGTTACCTTAATTCTGAGGTAGTTCCTGCATTCCTAGATCAATATTTCTTAAGTTAAAGGGCATGAACTTACTCATTGTATTTCCTTATATGTACTACTAACTAGGGCCATTTAAAAAAAACTTTCATATTGTCAGAGTTTTAAACATACACTGAAATAGAGTTAACAATGTCTAAAAATGTAATAACACCCTAGATAATGATCATCTAGTTTTAGTAGTTATCAGCCCTATCCTTGCTGCTTATTCATTAAAAATAAACAAATTTGAGACATTCAGTTACAAAGTAAAATTTCCTGGGAGCTGAAATGCAGTTGGAGATTAATTTATGCTTGTAAAATAAGAGGTATCTGTTTTACATGTAATCATATTGAAATTACCTTAAAAATAGGAAACCCTTTTGAGAAAAGCCTTTCAAAGTTTGTGAACCTGTTAAATAGAACGTATTTGCAATTCGGTATACGCATAAATGTGTAATGCTTTGTGAAACATTATCTACCCTTCCTCTGGAGTTCATTTAAAGAAAATGTGTGACCTTGTACATTGATGGCACAATTTGTCAGTGTTTTTTGAGATGCTGTTGGTAAAACAGCCTTTTTGGGTATGGAATAGTTGTGTTTTTTAAATGCCATGCTAGTTGGGATTAATTTGATGGTTTTAGAAACACCAATGGTTTTAGAATAAGGGTTTTCACAAGGCAGTTAATTACCAAGAATATCTGTACATAGCACTACTAGCTATTGCCAGTTAAGAAAATGATAGTATTATTGAATTGATATACTAGCTTTATAGAATATATTTTAAAAATAAATGAACGAGACCATGAGGAAAAGCACAATGATTTTAACACCATAATCAAGACATGTTTTCCCATGTATTTAGTTGTATATCCTTTTAAATTAGTGCTGTGTTCCTTATTCCCTAGCCTCTGCCTTAGAGTTCTTGGTTGAATACACAGACAGGTGTGGGAATGCTATTTGAGCTCACTGCTTACTCTGATGTGGTGGTGTGAGGCAACTGCTGGTGAGTACCAAGTTGATTTTGAATAGTAGCCAAGGGATGGGAGGGAGATGGGAGACAGAACCATCACTGAAGGATCATTCATTACCTTTCTTGTTTGAGATCCTAGAACAGTAGAATTATTATTATTTTAAATTTAATTTACATTTTTAGATATGGCAAGAAAATGTCCACATCTTGTGTGTTGGTGACTTGTGAAATCCTTGTTCATCTGTAGGTTGAGAGGAATGTTAAATGACCAGAGGCTATTTTGGTTATCCACCATTAGCAGATTGGGGACCACTGGGGAGCTGACTAGCAGAGCAGCGCCAGCATTGAAATTACATTCATTAGTGCTGATTCTCCCATCATTCACCAAGGGAGATGGAACAAATGGCCTTAATGAAAACCAGGAAACTGCTACCTCGAAGAGAGTGTGGATAATGAGGTTTCACGTAGCTTGCAGTGACCCATCATTGAATTACCTTTCACGAAATAACAGTGATCACATATCAGAATTACGGTGCGACTCACGGGGTGGTGGTTTTCATGCTAGGATTGCACTCCAGATGTAAAACTGTACCTTCGGACATTGAGGAAAGGACATAGATCCGTTCGAAGTTGATGATACAATAAGACGTTGAGAAAAGCCTGAAGGAGCTTAACTTAGGAAAAGGGAGCACTAGGGGGCTGTGATTATCTATTAATACCTTCAAGTAGCAGTGCAAATGAAGTGAGGGAATTAGACAGTCTCCAAAGATGGATGGGCTCTGTCAAACAGCCATGGCCTAGAGCGCCAGGAAGGAAAGTATAGCTGTAGTCCTAGAAAGATGATTTTACTGGAACGAGCCAAAGAAGTTTGCACGGATTGTCAGTCATTATAAATAGGCGAGAGAGCTCCTTGAGGGGGACCTTGTAAAGGAAGGACAATTTTTTGTATCTGTTCTCTTTCACTACTTGGGGTTCAATAGGAGAAAATAGCAATGAAATTAAAAAACAAAATGAACTTTGCGGAAAAACATAAGGGTCAGGAATGAATGTTTCTGCCTCTAAACCAAATCTATGATGATGACTTTAAGAAACAAGTTAAACATGACTTTAACTTGCGAATTCATTGCTGTGTATTGTTGGTTATTAGATGCCACAGAGTAGGTTCGGACCCACTCTTCAGAGTGACACTGCCCCGTAGGGTTTTCCAGGAGGCAGACTTCTCAGAGAACCACTGTCAGGCCAGTCCCCCAGGCTCCTCTGAGTCAGTGCCACCTTCAGTCTTTTGAATAGTTGTCAGGCCCCTAACTGTTTGCATCATGAAGTAGCTTTGAGGACTTCAGTTGGATGGTTTGGTATTACAGTCACAGCATCGGCCTGTCCAGGCTGGCACTGGTGAGGATGATAAAAGGAGGGGGGGGGGCCCGCAGCTTTCTGTTACCTTGTTTGTATGATTGCCATGTTTGCCACACCACACAGCTAGCTACAAGAACATTTTGGATGGCGAGACAGTTAGAAATTGAGTTTTTTCCTTTTATAAGGTCAAGGTGAAATATTAAGGTCATCCCAAGGGGGCAGAGAAACCTTCCAGCCTAACTCCTCAGACTGCATTAGTCAAATTCTGGTGTGGTAGGATGCCCAGCTGTACGCTGGGTATTGCAGCTGTCATAATGTAGGGTAGAAAACTTGAGTGTGAAGAGTACAGGGTTGCTAGATAA
This sequence comes from Nesogale talazaci, assembly GCA_004026705.1. Classification (NCBI taxonomy): domain Eukaryota; kingdom Metazoa; phylum Chordata; class Mammalia; order Afrosoricida; family Tenrecidae; genus Nesogale; species Nesogale talazaci. The sequence goes on from PVJH01030175.1 coordinate 16,831, forward strand.
AATAGTGGATGCCCAGTTAAATTTGCATTTTTGGGGGAGCATCACTGCCCTCTGGTGGTAGGAGTAGGAGGCCCAGCCTTTGCTCCGGTGGAGCCGCTGCTGGAATTGAACCTCCATCCCAGTGAGCTGCAGTCGCACACAACCAATACACCACCGGGGCTCAGCCCTGAATTTGCATTTTAAGATCAATAGTGTACCTTTTTGTTTTGTTTTGTTTTGCCCTTTTTTGTTTGGACATCACTCCTCTGGTGGGAGTGGGAGTGTACCATTTTTTTAAAGATGAGTGTCGGGCTGAGCCCGGTGGCGTAGAGGTTGTGCGCGGGACTGCGGCCCACTGGGATGGAGGTTCGGATTCCAGCTCCACGGAGCAAAGGCAGGGCCTCCTACTCCCACCACCTGAGGGTAGTGATGCCCCCCAAAAAACCAAACAAACAAAAAAAATAAAGATGAGTGTCATCTATACTAATTTTGCCTTCTAAGACAAGTAGTTCTTGAGTTTTCTCGATTAAAATGTCTTTCTAAAGTAGATTCAGTACAAAGTTACAATATTACATTGCAATTTTTGTGTGAAAAAATAATAGAGTAGTATTGTTTCACTTGGGCTACATCAAATTGCTATATATGCTTCCTTCATTTAATATTACTATAGATTTTTCATATCTAAAAATTAAGACCTTAACAATCTCCTTTCTTTTTTCCTTTATTTAAAATTCTTAATATTTTAGGTTACTGTTACTGTCTGATAGTAAGAATGATGCTTCTGGCACTCTTTTTTAGCTCAGGGGCTACTCGCCCTCCCTCTCCCTCCCTTTTTATTTTGCCCCCAGATTTTGGCTTGAGACTTGGCTTGGTGACTTGGTAGAAGGAAAAAGTATGAATGAAGATGAGACTGACTACCCTTTTTTTCCTGCTTGACTCAGAAAAATTGTCTGTGCTGAATTATAACTCCCTCAAAGGAGGTAGAAGCTTGGTCTGTATACCAGGCAGGTGGTATCTTTACAAGTTAAGCCTCAACACTAAGGACAATCTGGGTTTCGGGAGCATTATTCTTACAAGGTCTTTTGATCTGTGGTGTGTTAGTTGTTGAAGGGGCTCTAGAAACTTCGTGGAAAAAAAAAATCCATTATCATTTAATTCCATTCCCCCCTGACCCTTTTCAAGCCCCCTTGTACATTAGTAGTTCATTGTAAGAGATGACCTATCTACCTTTGGTCCATTCAGTAGAGACTAGAGAGGAGTGGGGTGGGGGACAGGATTGGAGACTGTACAAATAAAACGTGAATAATGAGGTAGGTTCCAAGATGAAGGATATTGGCAAAAAGCTTAATCATAACTAAGACTGACTTGAAATGGATATAAGGCCATTTTAGAAAATGTTAAAAATAACGTACCTTTTGTGAAACCAGGAAGTTAGCTTAAACTTGATATTTAGACTTGTGGTCAATATTTCAGAATAAGTAAGTCAGTATACTCTATTAATATTGTAAATCTATACTGTTAATTAAAAGTAGGCTTACAAGACCAACTTCTGAGGCAGTGTAGTTGAGTAGAGAGAACATTGCATTTGATAGGAGCCTGTCTCTCTTCATTTTAGTTCCTATGGTTTCTAAAAATTCATTTTTATGAGATTAAATGGTAATGTATGGCAAAATGCTTTTAAATTGCTATATAATAAAATGGCACTTTGTATAGCTTTTGAATTAGGTCCTGGTGCTTACAAAAAGTTTAATCTTAATTAACTTCACCCTAGCAGTTGATGGGAAAGTGGAGAGTACCAAGAAGCTTAAGCTTATCTTATAGTTGGCTTTCTTGACAAGTGATGGCTACATCAGAAAGATGTCTTATCTTGGTTGTTAGCAAACTAGACTTTTCATTGAATCCATTACCTCTGTTTACTAGGGAAGGCTGATAGTGAATTTTCATAGCCTTTGAAACCTGTGCTTCTGAGGCCTGCTCTCATCTCAAGTTAAATGCAGTCCACCAGGAGATCCTGTTACACCTCATCCCTATTTCATCCTCTGCAAGGGAGCTTCTAGAAAGGGAAGTATCACCTTTGTGACACATGTTTTGTTTGCACCCCTTTTACTATCTTGCATTGAAATACATGAGTGTTTTAACCTACCTGAAACTAGCTGCAGTAACAACTTCCACGTTAAATATTAGTGCTAGAAACAGCGTAATGCCTTAACGGTAATATAAAGGAGAAAATAAAGAGAACTTCATAATACAACAGTGCACTTTTAATGTGCAGGCATGGCTACTATACAGGAGAACATTTGAGTTGAGAAACCAAGGCTGATATACAAATACAGAGCGTTACAGCCCTGCCACGTGATGCTGTTGGTGCAAACCACAGGCTGCAGAGCTCCTGATGCTGTGATTTTTCCAAACAAGTGGACAGCTTTTGGTGAAATTTCAAGTGAAACAAAATCCAGTCTGTCTTCCCTTTACATGCTGCTTGCATCCCTTTAAGAGGAAGTGATGCTTAAAACCAGACACCATGCTTAAAGCCATCTTGGTTATAGTTAAAGTAGTTCTAGGCCTAGAACAAGTTTCCTTTCTTTTAACCTACTTGAATGGCATTTGAAAGCTGTGTGGAAGAGAGACAGCTCTTTATTATGCAAGATTTCTCTACGGGTGATACATCGAACATCCCTAGTCTCAATCTTTAAGCCCTATAAGTTTCTAGAACATTCATAAAAGACAGAGAGCCTGCATGAAGAATATCTACATTTTGCCCCCTCTCTGACCTTTGACATAAGATTAATGCACCTACAACTTCCCAGGGAGACCTCTGATCCCGTTGACACCTCTTCTAGAAATGGAAAGGAGCACATCCCTCAGCAAGGCCGAGGTTACAGACTTGTTTGCCATAGGAGCTAGGCAAGTGCCACTTAGAAAACCGAAGAACAGGGCGAGGCAAAATACACTGCCCTGGGATTATAGCTCCTACACTAAGTGTTTATTGTGTCTCTGTGATTGGTGGATGGCCACAGGCGAGGTCCCTCAGAGACATACATTATCTCCTCCTGCCATTGAGTCATTCCGGACCTCGAGCAACCCTATTGTGGTTAGGAGCCATTGAGCCAGCTCCAAGCCACAGTGAGCCATGCACAACAGAAGGAGACATTGCAAGGTCTTGTGCCGTCCTCACAGTGGTGCCCACCCAGTGATGCAGCTGCCGGGTCAGTCCATCTCCTCTTTTGGCTGGCTTCCTACCATAGATGCTCTACCGTCTCCTTTCAAAAGCCAGACTCACTGCCGTCAAGTCGGTGTCCTCTCACAGCAACCGTCTAGCACAAGGCAGAACTGCCCCTGTGCATTTCCAAGAGTAGCTATTTCTGGAGTTTAAAGACCTGCCTTTCTCTCGTGGAATGCCTGGTGGTTTCAAACTGCTAACCTTGCAAGTTGTAGCTACACTTGCACCACCATACCACCAGGGCTCATTAGGGCCCCTCAAACCCCAAACAAACCCAGATCCAATCAAAACAGTCACTTCCAAGGGTGGGGCCAGTTACAAAGATAGAGAAGTTAACTCAGCAGATGATGCTGTATGCCCTTGGGATGCCAAAGGGGGTGATCTTAGATTTTCTTGAAGACATAGGATGATCATAAGGGCTCATTAGGACAGATTCAGAAAAGGAGAAAGTGTATTGGTTAGAAAAGTGCCAGGAAAGCTGTGCAGAGGAATTATTTTCTGTCACAACGATACACCTGCACATTCTTAAGGGTAGGAAGAGCTGACCGACGAGAAACTGGGAACTGCCCCCTACTCTTGCCCCTTCAGACTGCCTTTTTGGTCCTAAAGCCCAAAGAGCCTTTACAAGGAATATGATTTGAGTCCCTCTGGAATGCCCAAACTGTCTTTTAATGCGATAATACTCAGCATAGAAATCTTTGGAAGAAAGGTTAAAGAGATGGAAACACAGTCTTCCTAAGTAGAAGATATATCAGATTAAGAATAGCTGAACATATTCATATATTTGCTTAGTAAAGGTTTCTTTGATTTTGTACCAGTACTTCTTTGTTTTTTTTTAATTTTTTTAATTTTATTTTTTTTCAGGCATCACTACCCTCAGGTGGTGGGAGTAGGAGGCCCAGCCCGTTGCTCCTGGGAGCCGGAATTGAACCTCCATCCCAGTGGGCCGCAGTCCCGCACACAACCACTACGCCACTGGGGCTCAGCCCCATACCAGTACTTCTTAACCTATTCTTGTGTTTTGCGCGAACACTGAAAGTTGGATTTAAAAAAACAAAAAGCCCCACTCGCCAGTCAAATGAAAGAAACCACAGTTTACCTCCTCTTCCCCAAAGGAGCAGAATCTGAATTTTGGAGCCTGGGAGATTGGATTGGAGACCCAAGTATTGGCAAATCTCATAACCTTTATTCCCACATCTGCTTGTGAGGAATAATAACCATCTCACGGGATGATGTGAGGAAGAATGTATGAAAAGTGCCTAGCATGGTACATATGCTTGATATTTCTCTCCACCATCAAGAGTCATTTCCTTTTTATTATTGTGTTCTAAAGTGAAGTTTTTTAAATGAAATTTGACATCTTTCATATGGAGGGTGTTAGTCTTATTTTAAACAAAAGTAAGCCAGTAATGTAAATGAAATTTTTTTCCTGTCAACAGACAACCTACCTACTGTTTTAAGTTATTTGGAGCCTGATGCTTGTAACACTAGATACAGTGATTCAAACTATCTCAGTTGGAATGTCTCAGTCTTTGAGAGCATCCAGGTATCAATGATGGGAACTTTTGAAATAATGTTGGAGCAAGTGATTTTGCCTGTCATGGAGTAATTTATGACACCTTCCAAGTTACTAGATTGTGCTGTAAAAATGGTCTTTTTGAGTTAGATATTTATCAGCGTGATTTTTCTTAGGAAACTAGTCTATGCTTTTCTACCAATTTTCAAGTGAATATCTTGAAAGTTGCCCATTTTATTGCCTCTTACAAAATGCTCTAGCATCACACACATATCTCTCCTTTAAGCCTACTAACTTTTGAGTTTAGAGTTACCCATTCCTCTCTTACTGCTGTCTTACCTTTGTTTTCCTCTCCCAATATGATTCTACGTCCTTTTAAAGAGTCTTAGTCTTACATACATTTTATTTTTTAAGATCTTATTCTGATAATATGATAGTAGTTTCCATCTCCTTTTTTTTTTTAACCACACTTGATTGGTTCCTGATCCTTCTGATCTCCTGGTTTCTAGGTAAACACTAGACACTTTTAAACACTGTGTCCTGTTTAATGTGATTATTTTTAGGCCAAGGGATGGCATATTTCATTATTCTTTTAGTATAAATAGCTTGGTTTAGTTGACGGATATTTTTGAACTGGTGTGTTTGCCTATTTTGACTCCTGGGTATTTTTACCTTTCCCACTAGGTGGGGAGTGATTTTCTGTGTATGTTGGAGATTTGTTCTAACATGCCCTTTTAATCTCTTAATTCCCACAGTGTCCATATTTCTCAGAAATAGCACAACTAGTCTTCAGGGCCTAGTCACAAAAGAAATGAGTTCCTGAAGGAAGGAAGGGAGGACTTCAAGGCTGAAAGAATTCCAGTCAGGCAACTAGTAATATTGATTGTGAACTTCCTGTGCAGGGACTTCCTGTGACCGTGAAATGTTAGTGTTTCCCTGTAGGTCTGCTACTTTCTTACTATGATTGCACTTGACACATCTGAAATCTCTGCCCGTGGAGGTTATAATTTGCTGTCTAATGGCAGGCAGGTAGACAGTATGTTTCAGTTATGGGTTAGGGGGAGGAGAGGGATAATCAGGTTTTACAGGATGAAAGGGTAAATCCTGGTAGGCATTAAAGAAAAAAAATTAAAAATCACTAGAGAATACGCAATAGCAGTGCTTGCTCTGGGAGTGGCATTAGGTTATAGTGAAAGTTGTTCAGAAATTACCAGTACCAGTATGAGCTTACTGGAGCTTGTATTTCAGTAACAGCTATGTATATTTCAGTAGCTTTCTAAAGCCAGAATGGGCAAAGGTTTGAGTCCATTGTGTTTTTGGCAGTGTCTTAGTAGGGTGTCATTTTACTCCTCTGCAACACTACCCATTTGTCACTGAAAGACCTCAAGAGTTGTATCAAGCCTTAGTCTCTCAAAATACACCACTGGAAAAACTTGACCGGCTGAGTAGTAGCAGTGAGCTAGAGGAAACCAAATACATAAAGCTGTCAGCTCTCTGCTTAGAGCTTCCTGCTGTTTTCATCAGGCTGCTTTCAAGGAGTAGATGCAACTCAATGACAGGAGGGAATATTAGCAGACACAGTGGATGAACCTTCCCAGCTGGATACCGACAAGCCAATATTGTGGCATGGGATAAATAATGTTGTTGGATTTTTTGGAAAGAGGGAAATGAATGTTAATTGGGTTTTTTTGGTGTTTTAATTATGAAAGAACCTTCTTAAGTGATGATTTCAAGCAATACCCAGGTGTTTAACATACTAAAGTTTCTTCCTTTATTTGACATCTCACTCCTGGGGAGTAAGCCCTGCTGTGTCAGTATTTTGTTGCCCATCCTTTGAAAATTTCTTCCATACGCACGTGTCAATTACAGACTGTCATGCTTTGTATTTAGCAGTATTAATTATAACTCCTCTCGGTATTCATAGCCTCTTTCTTGAATAGAGTAATTGAAGTGACAAGGTTTCATCTGTGTAAGTGTGTGGTACCTCTAGAATACACCTCTTGTTACTAATTGGCACTGAAGAGAATTATGTTGACGATATGAATTCTCAATAATGATACTTGCCCCTCCTTCAGTCCAAAGAAGGACAAGCTTTCTTCAGTGGGACAGACTAAAATATCACCATGAGTTTTATCTTGAGCCATGCTTTCTGGTAGAAATCTTGGATGTCCATGCACTTAATGTCTTAGCCTTATGGATAATGTCTGGGACACCTCTCTCATTTTTTGTTGAAAGCATTCTGGGAAGAATTTTCCTATCCCTTCTCTTGAGAAAAAACAATGCTTAACCTAGCTAGTGTTTGGGACTCCAGATAAGTAATAAAACCTGCTCCTTGACCCTTCATATTTCTGCCCAGTCATGTACTATGAGCCAAGTGGACATGAAACAAGGAGTGAGGGTGCACATAGGAAGCAATGACAGAGGAGCGAGACTCTGGATTTGGAGTGTGGGTTGAGTTTGGGGATTTCCTCAGGGCTGAAGGAGGAGGCAGGGTTTAGTGGGTAGAGCATTAGTGAACTGGAATCAGAATGTTGTGTTGTTAGGTGCCTTCCAACCCGTAGCAACACAGTGAAACACCGCCTACCCTTGAGTCAGAATAGTTGGGCTTTAAAAGGAGTCCTGCAGGAGCCCTCATCGAGTAGTAGGTTACATGTTGGGCTGCTAACTACAAGGTCAGGAGTTTGAACCCAGCAGCTACTCCCTGGGAGAAAGTTAAGGCTTTCTGTTCCCCTAATTAATCTCAGAACCCTTAGGGGCAGTTGTACCCTGTCCTGTAGCATTGCCGTGAGTTAAGATGGACCTAGTGGCAAGGGGTTTGCTTGTTTGGGGCAAGTTAATGATAGTGAATTTGGTTTCGTTTTAGCTCTGTGACTAAAAGTCTTCCAACTCAATTAAGAGCCTACCTGGAGGATGGGGTTAGATGGACGCAAGGATTAGATTTAAGACTCTTCAAACGGAAAAGTTATGTTTTTAAAAATATGATGTAGGTTCTCAACTTCTCATTGAGCTAAAAGTAGAACTATTTGACCGGAGGAAGTCCCCTAAGTGTTCCCAAAAGTTTCAGGTTCTGAAGAAGAAGGTTTTATAAGGGATAAAGTGGATGACTCTTTTGTCGATCTAAGTTTTTGCACAAGGGTGCCTTGTGCAGACTTGCTACTGTCATGGAACAGGTTCTGAACGTACTTTGCAAAGTCAGTGTTGAAATATAATAGAACACATGTCTGGCTGAAATGATACCCAAAGAAAAAATGATTTAGACACTGCAAAATGGATCTGATAGAATGGTATTTAATTGTAAGGTTTGTCAGCCTCTTTGTGGCTAGAGCTACTTGTTATTACCCCTGAGTTGTGAAATTCAGGACTGTGCTGATAAGAATATAGAGGTATGCTCTTAATTTCCATCTCGAGAAAGAGAGGAAAGTACTATATTAATTTTCTTTCTTTTTTTTTTTTTTACTTTTCTTTGGGGCGGGGAG